>JAJIBD010010604.1:0-45409 GCA_021461705.1 Cryptotis parvus
GCAATACCAGAGAGAGAACATGAATAGAAGCAGAATTTAGCTAAAGCCATTAATCAAACTTGTGTTCTAAAGAAACATTCCAGGGTTCTTGAGAGAGAGAGAGAGAGAGAGAGAGAGAGAGAGAGAGAGAGAGAATATTTCATATTTGCACTTTTCGGTTCATACTTTGCATATTCCAGAAAGAAAATATTTGAAGTTTTAAAAACTAATAAGATGTTTTCCTTTTAGTTTCTAGAACAAAGAGATAACCCCAGTGAATTAGCAGAACTCTGAAGTTAAAAGTTAGATTGCAGGTAGACAAGTACATTCAGGTGGACAGTCTGCTGGAAACTCTTGTATTGAGATGCACTAACTTTCAGCCTCAAGCATCTATCTCTCACAGCCCTATGTTTTCCATTTTTTTCCTTCCAAAAAAATTGTTTCCAGAAAAAAATGTGAAACCTACTCCAATGCATTTCTTAAATGGGAGCTGAATTTTCTCCCCATCTTATGTTCTGACACAGTGTTTATTTCTTTCCATAATACCTGAGATTAGAATTCAGTATCATAGCAGTTTTCTTTAGTGCTTCAGTATATTCCTTTAAGAATTAGGTTATTAAGGGGCCATCTTAAAGTCCCAGTCCAACATTGCTCCAAGCGTTTGCTCACACGTGCGGAGGAGGGGCCACTCTGGCTGGACTTGGAGCAGGGATTTAGGCTCCCTCCGCCCCTTTCCTCCACCTCCATGCCAGCTACCCTGGAAGAGAGATATGCCAGACCACAGCTCTGTCGGCACACATCTGCTCCGCCGCCATGCAAAAGTCTTAGATAGTACTAGATGTTTTTTTTTTTTTGGCTTTTTTGGGTCACACCCGGCAATGCTCAGGGGCTTCTCCCTGGCTCTGCTCTCAGGAATTACTCCTGGCGGTGCTCGGGGGGACCATACGGAATACCAGGGATCGAACCCAGGCAGGCACTGGCCAGCCGCGTGCAACGCAAACGCCTACCCGCTGGGCTATCGCTCCAGCCCCAATAGTACTAGATGTTGGGATCAGGTCCTTCCCAGGATCTTTCACATTTATACACTGTATACAGTAATAGGCAGGTTCTAGTTGTGATTCGTCATCCCAGTGAGCCTAGCAGGGAAGTTAATGGGTCATCCCAGTGACCCACACCATGAGGTCAGTCATTCTCAACATCCAGACTCCGCAGCTCCTCAGAGCTCCACCCAAGAGAAAACCTGATCTTTCCCCATTGAGTTTCATCAGTAAATGCTGGAGAATTGAGCCTTCTACTGAGAGTATACCACCTACACCGGCAGAGCTTGGCAAGCTACCCGTGTTTTATTTGATATGCCAAAAAAATAGTAACAATTATCGACTTCATTCCCATGACCTGAAAAATGTTTTGAGGCTTTACCTGTTCCTGGAGCAAGCAGATGCCCCTGGGGTACACTTGCTTGCACCAGGATGTATGGAGATGTTACTGGTGCCCACTCAGGCAAATCGATGAATACTGGGATGATAAGTGATACAAGTGATGAAATTTGTCTATAAATGGATGGACATGGAAAGGATCATGTTGAGTGAAATTAGTCAGAAGGAAAAAGACTGATATTGAATGACTGCATTTATTTGCATGATATAAATATATATATTTTATGATATCAGTTATAGATAATTATTATCATAACTCTGCGCCTCAAAATGTTGCAGGTATGGCTGTGGTACCCGGCTGCATCAGCAGGGGGCAGACAGGAGACAGGCCTGTATACACCCAGGACTCTGCCCTGTGGGCCCTGGATGGTTGATGGTCTGACATAGAAAAAGACTGGGCCCTCTGGGATGAACCCAGAGACAAGGCAGAGCCTGGCAAGCTACACGGTATATTCAATATGCCAAAAACAGTAAGAATAATGGACCTCATTCCAAATGAATGGAGACATTACTGGCACCCACTCAAGCAATTTGATGAACAATGGGAAGACAAGTGACAAGTGACAGTAATGATAACAATATACAAGATCAGGCAAAACATTGATCAGGAGGTCTTGTCAATAGGTAGAATCTACCACAAACATGTGGGAGTCCAAGGATAGCTAAGACAGAGAAGAAAACAGTGTACTAATAATCGTTGAAAATGATTATAAATACCTTCTAGCCTAGAACTGAGCATTGAATACAGTCAAAGGGATACATAAGATTTCCTCTAAATGTATGTATTGCAATCCAAAATGTGTAGAGAAGGAAGAGAGACAGGAGTGAGAAAGAGAAAGAGAAAAGAGAGAAAAGAGATAAAAAAAATGTGCCATAGAGGCAGACTAGGGGAGGGGGAAGGAATTGGGGACATTGGTGGTGGGAAATGGGCACTTGTGGATGGATGGGTGCTGGAACACTGTACGACCAAAACCCAAACATGAACATCTTTGCAATTGTATATCTCACGGTTGTGTATCTCATGAAGTTATAGTAATTAATTTTATTAATAATAAAATAGTAATAAAAATAATAAAGTGTGTTGTGTGTGTATCTGTGTGTTTATTTGTGGAGAGGAAAACATATATATACCAAAAATATCTATTAACACTCAAAATGTATGCTATACAATTGAATAGAGATCAAATATATGTATGTCTAATATAATGTGTACATATTTATAGATGAAATAAATTGTTAATAATTACTAAAAATGCATCTTGAAAGTATCTTTGTGTTTAAAGGCTAATTCTAATTTTAACTCTGTTCCATAGTTATACAATAAACACTGTATATAAATTTATTATTAAAGATGAAAATTAAGAGATAATTCTGGAAGTAGCAATGGAATACCAGAAGGTATAAGACTCGCTCACTCTTTCATTCTGAAACAAATGCCCCATAATTAATAAGACAGAGATATCCAATCTCTCCTTAGTAATAGAGGCTTTCCAGTGTTTCCTTGGGCCAAAGTTGTCTGGCAATTAACTAATGTCCAATAATGATCTGTAAATTAGCAAATTCATCACATGTGCAGCTTCTGCCACCAAAGTAATGCTTTGTTTAACAAATGGCTGATGTCTCCATTAGAGGCTCTTTTGTTTTTAAACAGCTTTTTAATTTATTCTTTTCTAATTTGGCAAATGCCCCAGCCAGGGTGTTTGTTGACTGGCAACAACTGATACTTAAACAACAAAAAGTGTACCCCTACAGGAGAGGGCAGGAGCATGTGCCTATATGCAGGGCCACCAGATTGGGAAGGTTTTGTGGAATTTCATCACAGATCAGGCCTACAGCTCAACTTGCTTCCCTTTGTTGGCCTGTGACTGCTACTTATTCATTCATTCAACAGTTCTTCACTGAGCATTAGATGTTCTAGATATCAGAAATGTCTAGATCAAAAAGAACTCTTTATGGAACTCAAATTCTAGAATCATAGATAAAATTTAAAAAATTGGCAAGAATTTTGATGGTAATAAATGTGCCAAGTAAATAAAGCAGAAAAGGGTTACTAAGCTTTATTTTACTGATTGATTCATTTACTATGTGGTGTTTGGGGCCATACCCATTGGTGCTTGGGGACTACTCTAGCTTTTGCTCTTTCTTCTGTCTCTCCAGCCCAATGAGAAGCAATGTTAGAATTTTCTCTTAATTTTCATCTTTAAATAAGTGAGTAAAATCCTTCCTGAGTTGGGGAACTTTAAGTAAAGATCTGAATAAGGTCCTAAAGGAAGCCAGAAGATAAGTGAGATGAATAGTTCAGAAAGCCAAGAAGCAAGCACTTCCACAAGATTGTGCCTGGAGTGTGTCAAAAAAACTGCTAGAAAGTCAGTAAACAGGAAACCGAGCTGTAAAAAAAATGTTGCTGACTAGGTGAGGTGAACCCACACAAGCTAAGGGCATATGTCCTTGAAGAGCATATTCCCACTACCATTAATTTTTAACTTACATTTTAGTGAGATAACTGTAACTTTAGAGTACTGACATTTATATGCTTTAGGGGTGAAATGTAAACACACCATGCTCCATCAAAGTGCCAATAGTCCTCCACCACTCTCCATAAGATCTTTTCCTTCCACTCCATCCCCATCCCCTCCTTACCCTTGGTCTTTCAGTCCTGTCATGTAGGGTTTTTCTGTGAATATTGTTTCTTCCTTGGCCTTGTTTCTTTACAAAACATAGATGAGTGAGTTTACTTGATAGTTCTCTTTCTGCTTATGATTTATTTCTCTTAGCACATTTTCCTCAGTTCCATCCATGCTGAAGAAAAATATAAAAATGCGTCTTTTTTTAAATAACTGAATAGAGTCCTGTTATTGTGTATATAATGCACATCCTCTATCCATTCATCTTCATTGGGTAGCTATGCTATTTATGGATCTTGGCTTTTTGTGTTGTGGCACAAAGGGGTGTGCACATAGTTTGTCAAGTTAGAATTTTTGTATTCTAAGGGATTGTGGCTAGAAGTGGAATTACAAGCTCAAATGAGTTGATTTTTTTTTTAATTTTTTGAGATGTCTCCATGCTGTTTTCCATAGAGGCTAAATCAGTTTACATCATTCTGACCGTGAGTGTCTGAGTGTACCATTTCCACTGTCCCCACCTACACTGCTGCTTGTTGCATCATATATATATCATATATATCATATATATCATATTTATCATATTTATCACATATATCAATATATTTATATATATATAATATATATATATATATATATCTTGTATCACTTGTCTTCCCATTGTTCATTGATTTGCTTAAACAGGCACCCAGTAACATCTCCATACATCCTGTCATGAGCTAGTGTAGCTCAAGGGCATCTGTTTGCTCCAGGAGCATGAAGAGCCTCAAACCATTCCTTCTGAGGTCTATAATTGTTGCTGGTTTTTGGCAAATCAAATACAACAGGGATAGCTTGCCAGGCTCTGCCGTGTGGGTGGTACACTCTCAGTAGTAGGCCCTCATCTCATGCATTTACTGATGAACCGCAAAGGGGAGAGATCGGCTTTTCTCTTAGGTGGAGCTCTGAGGTGCCGTGGAGTCCAGATGTTGAGAGAATAACTGACCTCATGGTGTGGGGGGTTCCTCTGGCTTCTTGCTAGAATCACCAGGGTTAGAACCCACCTAGAACTGTATACAGTGTATAAATGTGAAAGATTCTGGGAAGGACCTGGTCCTAACTTCCATTTTTGTTTAAAACTATTGTGTGGCCACTCCGTGGCTATGTGCCTGAACAGCTGTGGGTCTGGAATGTCTCTCTTCCACTGTTGCTGGCTGTGGTGGCTGGGAACTCGCAGCCACACCCACCAACATGGAGGTGGAGGAATGGGAGGAGCCCAAATCCCGCCTCCAAGTCCAGCCAGTGCTCCCCCGCACCTGTGAGCAAATCCCAGGAGAGCTAAGTATATATATATATATATGTGTGTGTGTGTGTGTGTGTGTGTGTGTGTGTATGTATGTATGTATACATACCTATATATGTATGTATACATACCTATATGTATGTATACATACATATATACATACATATACACTTGTATCATGAGGGATGGCAGTTCTAGCCCTGGCCCGCCACCCCAGCAGGGCCTTGCAATAAGGCAGGCGACCCCCACTCCATGAGGGCCTCCATTTTCCACATCCGGACTTCCCTCTCATCAGAACTCCACCCAGCATACCAACCTATCACAGCCCAGCTTGCGCAGCCACTTGCGGCCAAGTGGTTCGTTGTTGCAGGACTCCTAAGGGCCGCTGCATCTGCTCTGGATTGCCTCCCGCAAAATCACTCCGTAGATAAGGGGGTAGTCTAAATGTGGCAGTTTATCCGACCATGTATGCTGTACTAGCTGGTATAAATATTCTCCCATGCTACCACAATCATCGTGGGACTAGCTGGATCTTACCAGCATATTAGCTGGCCACGTGGGACACCTAAGTAATTAGACCAGAGAGAAATGCTGTTTGCTTCCAAGCAAGCAAGCATGGCTCCCCTGATATACTCAAAGGCAACTAAAATATAAAACTACAATGAAGTAGAGGAGACCTGTGAAGGTTGGATAAATATTTAACTGGCATTGGTGTTGGTCTTTGGTACAGAGACATGCCATCTCAGAAACCCCCTTCTCTACACTACAAAGGCATTCCCAAGCAGATTTCGGCTCAAAACATTAGCACAGTAAAGGCCCTAGGTGAGGTGCAGGGAAGGATTACCTAAGGGCATTGGACCCTCCCTGCTTTCCGTAACAGTGGGAGGAAGTTCTGAGTTACAGGGATATAAACTAGCCGGTTCCCGCTCTCCCCTTCTTCTTCTTTTGTGGGATCTCTCCCTTGTGAGCGTTCATTTCCCCTTGGAAGCCTTTACACGTGGTGGTCGCCATCTTGGCCTACACGTGGCTGGGGTTCTAGCCTGGAATCCTAAGCATCGGGTTTTTCCTTTTGCTGATTTGTATGCCTGAACCTGTGATAAGTAAAGCCTTTTAAAACTGCATCGGATTCCTGAGTTTTCATCCGTTCCTCGCCCGGCTTCGGAGGTAGAAGGGAACTTGCTTCCCGGCACTGTCGGGACCCCCGGCGGTGCGCCCCGACAGTTCATCAATAATTGCTAGATTTAGAGATGACTACAAGAGTATGCTACCCGCACAGCAGAGCCTGGCAAGCTACCCATGTCGTATTTGATATGCCAAATACCAGTAACAATTATAGACCTCATTCCCATGACCTGTTGGAATGGTTTGAGGCTCTTTATGTTCCTGGAGCTAGCAGGTGCCCTTGCGCTCTACTAGCATGAGACAGGACATACAGAGATGTTACTGGTGCCTGCTTGAGCCAATCGATGATGAACAGGAAGACAGTGATACAGTGATATATGTATGTATATACGTATACATATATTATTTCAAATAATAGATATTTCACTGGGTATGTGAAATATCTATTATTTCATATACCCAGTGAAATATCTATTATCACTGGGGTGAATATCTATTAAAATAACAAGGAGATATTTCACCCTAGTGAAATCTTGTTATTTTAATTTGCGTTTCCTTGATAATCTGTGATGGTTAGTATTTTTCATCCTGTTGAAATGTCTGTTTAGCTCCTTTGAGGAAATGTCTGTTTATCTCTTTACCCTGTTTTTGGAAGGGATTGTTTTAGTTTGGTTCTTTCCTTTTTATATTTAATTTTGTGCTTGGTATGTCATCAATATTAGCCCATATAATATGTGGATATATTCTACTTAGTCGAATGTTCATTTATTTTAGGGAAAGTTTTTCTCATGCTTAAGAATTTTGTTAATAAAATCCCCTTGTTAATTTTTTTGCTTTGGGGGTTTGGAGAGATAGTATAGCAAGTAAGGCACTTACCTTGTACAATGCTACCTGGGTTCAAACTCGAGGCATTCCATATGACTCAGTAACTGAGTCCTGAGTACTCAGTAGTGACTCTTGAGTTCAGAGATAGGTGTCAGCCCTGACCACAGCTAGGTGGCCCAAAGACAAATAAACAAACACAATATTCCAATGGACTACTTGGGAGCCAGAGAGATAACACAGTTGAAAAGGTGCTTGCCTTGCATATGGCTGATTCAGGTCAGATCCCTGGCATCCCATATGGTTCCTGGAACTCATCAAGAGGGATTTCTCAGTGCAGAGCCAGGAGTAACCACTGAGCATGACAAGGTGTGGCCCAAAAACAAAAAAAAGAAATTTATTTTTGCTTTTCTTGATAATATTGTCAAAATCATGAAAGATAGCATTGAAGCCAATATCATGGTATTATTTGCCAATTTTTTTCTACAAAGTATTTTATAGATTTAGATAAAGCACTGTCTTGAATCCATTCTTAAGTTAACTTTTATGTATGGTTTGACAGGATCCAATTTGATTCTTTTTTGCATGTAGCTAATTCATTTTTCCCAACACCATATGTAATTTATTTTATCCATTTTATGTTCTTGGCTCCGCTGTCTTATAAAACTGTCCATATACCCAGCAATTTATTTTTGGCTTCTAATTCTATTTCTCTCATCTGAAGGTCTGTTTTTATTTAAATACCACACTGTTTTTGATTATTGGAGTTTGATAGAATAAAGCCAAGGAATTCTTTTGCCTTTACATCTTTCTCTCATGATTGCTTTGGCTATGGAGGTGTGTGATTACAAATATTAATAATATTTGTTCTATGTCTTTGAAGAATGCCATTAAAATTTAATATGGAGATCCTGGAGTGATAGTACAGCTGGTGGGACATTTGTGTTGCACATGGCCAAACCAGGTTCAAAACCTTGCATGTCATACTGTTCCCTGTGTGTGTCCCACCAGAGTGATCCCTTAAGATAGACCCAGGAGTAATGCCTGAGCACCACCAGGTGTGACAAAAAAATTTTTAGTTACTAAAATATAATTTCAATAGGAATTGAATCTATTACATGTTTAGTAGGATATTCACTTTAGCATTATTTAAGACTTTTTTTAATTTCCATATCTTCTTTGATAAAATTTCCAAATTCTAAGGTTGAAGTCTTTCACCTTTCTTGCTAAGTTGGTTTCTAGGAACTTGACTTGTTTTGATGCAGTTGTAAATGAGATTTATTTTCTTGGTACTTTTCTTTTATAGTTCATTGAATATAAAAATGCAATATGGGGCTGGAGCAATAGCACAGCGGGTAGGGCGTTTGCCTTGCAAGCAGCCAACCAGGGTTCGATCCCTGGCATCCCATATGGTCCCCTGAGTACCTCCAGGAGTAATTTCTGAGTGCAGAGCCAGGAGTAACCCCTGAGCATCGCAGGGTGTGACCCAAAAAGCAAAAAAAAAATGCAATATATTGGGGCCGGAGCAATAGTCCAGCGGGTAGGGCGTTTGCCTTGCACACGGCTGGCCCGTGCCAGCCTGGGTTCGATCCCCGCATCCCATATGGTCTCCAAGCATTACCAGGAGTAATTCCTGAGTACAGATCCAGGAGAAACCCCTGAGCATTGCCGGGTGTGACCCAAAAAAAGCAAAAAAAAAAAATGCAATATATTTTTGCAAAATCATTTTGTAGCCTACTACTTCACTGTATTAATTTGTTGCTTCTATATGTGTGAATAAATGTCGAAAGGGCTGATACCAACATAGAACTGAACATTAAATACAGGCCAAAAAATGCACATGATGGCTTCCAAGTGTATGTAGTGCAACCCACAATGTGTAGGGAGAAGGAAGGGAGAGAGAGGGACAAAGAAAAGAGATAAAGAACCTGCCATTTAGGCAGGCTATGGGAGGGAGGAGGGAATTGGGGACATTGGTGGTGGGATATGGGCACTGGTGGAGGGCGGGTGCTGGAACACTATGTGACCGAAACCTCCAAACATTAACAACGTTGTAATTGTATATCTCACGGTGGTATAATAAAGTATTAAAAAAACAATAATTTGTTGCTTCTAGAAGTTTTATGGTAAACTTTTTAGGTTTTCTATGTATACCATTATGACATTTAAAAATAGTGATATTTTCATTCCTATTCCAATTTTAATTCCTTTTAGTTTTCTTGTCTGATTGTTTAGTTAAAATTTTTACTCTATGTTGTATAGTAGTAATGAAGGTAAATATCTTTCTCTTTTGCCTGATTTTAGAGAAAATATTTTAATTTTCCACATTGAGAATAATGTCAGCTGTGGGATTGTTTTATATGGCCTTTATTGTGTTGTGACTTCTATCGCCACTTTGTTGAAAGTATTTTTTATCATAAATTGACATTTTTAACTTTTTCAAAGGCTTTCTTTACATCAATTTATAGGAAAATATGATCTGCATTTTTGTTGATGTAAAAATCAATGATTTTAATTAATTTTTATATGGTCATTTCACTTCTGCAATGAGTGTCACTAGTCAAGATGCAAAATTCTTTTAATTTATTGTTGAATTTGGTAGACTAATATTTTGTTAAGGATCTTTTAATTCATGTTCATTAGGTATGTTTGTCTATAAGAGTTTTAATGATGTATCTACTTGATGTGACATCAGGGTAACATTGACCTCATAGAAACTGTTTGGAGTAATTTCCATTTTTTCAATTTTGGAGGACCTTGAGAATGATAAGTAATAGGTCATTTATGAAGGTTTTGTAGACCTCATCAGGTAAATCATCTGAACAATGGGGTTTTGCTCTGAGTGAGACTTTTGATTACTATTTCAATTTACTTTCTTGTAATTGGCTTATTCAGGTTTTTTGTTTCCTAATGGCTCAGTCTTGGAAGGCTGCATGATTCTGAAAATTTGTCCATTTCATCTAGGTTCTCCAATTTAGTGGCATAAAGTTGTTAATAGTCTCCTTTGAGTCTTTGTATTTCTGTTGTATCTGTTTCAATGTTCCATTTTCACGTTTGATCCAATGTGAGTTTTTCTTTTTCTTTATGAGCTATCATTGTTAATCATGTTTATTCTTGGTTTTATTCATCTGCATATTATCTTCTTAATGTGTAGTTCACTTATTTACATTCTAATTTTTATCATTTTAACTGACTTTTGTTAAGATGTGAGGTTAAAATATTTTATGTATTTTCTAATTTTCTGATGTAAATCCATTATTTAAATGGATTCTCTTTGACTGAGAATGTGGAAAGATAGGTCTACAGCTGAATCTAAAGAAAACTACGTTTATGAAAAATGAATTAGTCCCAGAGGCCCCATTCACTCTCAATGGAACAGACATCTCTGAATGCAGCAGTTATGTGTACCTAGGTCGAGAAGTCAACATGATGAACGACCTAAAACCTTAGCTGCGCAGGAGGAAGAGAATGGCTTGGAATGCCTTCAAAGGCATCGAAGAAATAGCTAAAAGGACAAAGAACCTCCGGCTCCGGGCACATCTCTTTGACTCCACTGTTCTCCCTGCATTAACATACGCCTCAGAGACCTGGGCCCTATGAAAGCAGGATGAGAATGCTATTCAGGTCTCCCAGAGAGGAATCAAAAGAGCTATGCTTGGAATATCACACCTCACTCAAGTGAGAGAAGGAATCCGGAGTTCTGACCTCCATCGCTATTCCAGAATCAGGGATGCTGTCTTGTTTGGCAAGGCATCGAAAATCAAATGGGCTGGACATGTAATGCGATTTTGAGACAACTGCTGAATTAGAGCCGTTACCAACTGGATCCCACGGGATGTCAAAAGATCATGTGCCACCCAGCTACAAGATGGTCAGACTTCCTTGTCAAGACCCTGAAGGAACGGTTTGAGGCTCTTCATATTCCTGAATCAACCAGATGCCATTGGGCTACATTGGCACGTGATAGGATCCAATGGAAATATTACTGGTGCCCACTCGAGCAAATTGATGAATAGCGGGATTGAAGTGATCAAGTGATCAAATCCATTATTCTGTGAACTACCCCCCCATATCAGTACTTTTGCTGTGCACCATCTATTCTGATAGCTTGTATCTTCATTTTCTTTGCTTCTAGAAATAGTTTTATTTCTTTATTGAGCCCATAGTTTTCAGTAGAATATTTTTAGCCACCAAATCTTTGTTTTCCAGGTTTTTATTGGGATGAGTTCTAGTATTATTCACTGTGATTTGGACTAGAGTAATTACCAACTGGACCCCACAGGACGTCAAAAGATCATGTGGCCGCCCACCTACAAGATGGTCAGACTTCTTCGCCGAGACCCTGAATGAACGGTTTGAGACTCTTTGTATTCCTGGAGCAAACAGATGCCATTGGGCTACACTGGCACGTGATAGGGTCAAATGGAAATGTTACTGGCACCGGCTTGAGCAAATAAACGAATAACGGAATGTCAAGTGATCAAGTGATCTGAAAAGACACTTGATTTCAGCCTTCATGATTTTATTGACACATGTTCTAGCATGTGGGTTATCATCAATGATGTTCCATGTGCACTAGGTAAGAATGTATATTTAGTTTCTGAGGGCATGGAGAGACCTGGAAAAGTCTGTTAAATCAAGTTCTTGCAATTTTGTTTTGAGACCAAACATGGCTCTGTCAGGGTTTACTCCTAGTTCTGCACTCATGGAACTCCTATTAGGCTCAGGAAATTAATATGGAGGACTGGTATTCAAACACAGTCAGCCATGTTCAATTAAGTACCCTACTCACTGTACTATCTTTCTGGCTTCAGCAACTTTCTTTGAAGGTTGTTGACTTGCTAATTTTTCTGTCTGGTTGATCTATCCAATGTAAGACTAGAGTGTTAAAATCTGCTACTACAAGGCAAAAGGATATACATGATAACCTCTATCTGTATGTATTGCAAGCCACAGTGTGTAGAAGAAGGAAGAGAGAGAGAGAGAGAGAGAGAGAGAGAGAGAGAGAGACATGGATGCAGGCTGTGGAAGGGGGAAATCATGGGACATTGGTGGAGGGAAATGGGTACTGGTGGAGGGATGGGTGCTGGAACACTGTATGACTGAAACCCAAATATAAATACTTTTGTAACTGTATATCTCATGATGGTATAATAAAAAATCAGGTAAAAAATCTGCTACTACAATTTATTGTTACAGATACCTCTCATCAAGCCTGTTAATAATTGCTTTTTGTTTGATGTCCATTTATTTAATACATGGCTAATCGATGTGCAGTCCTCTTGGAGTATGTCCTCTCAAACATTATATAATGAATATTGCCCACCTTTTCTCATTATATTTTTTAGTTTGAAATCCATTTTTCATCTGATACAGGAATGGTTTTTCCTACCCTTTTTAGACTATCCACCTTTACTATTGTTTTTCAGCTTGCTACTTTGAGTTTATTATTGACATTTAAGTATGTTTATTATTGAAGTTTAAGTTTCCTAAGAAACTTAAACTTCAATAATAAACATACTTAATTATTATTAAACATACTTCAATAATAAACATACTTCTTAGGAAACTCCTAGGTTTCCTAAGAAACGCTGAGGGTTTGTTTTACCGATCCATTTTGCCACTCTGTGCCTTTTAATTTGTGAGATTGGGCTATTAAACTTAATGAAAATATGAATATATTTTATAACTGCTATAAATCATGTACATATGATATCTGATATAAAAGAATATTGGCATTTTTATATATGAGGTCAAGGTATTTCTGCAATATATCTTCATTATTTAGGTTCTATTTGCTTCTTGCTCGTTTCTTCTAAGTACTTTTATCTGGAAGTTACCATGAAGTTTGCATCTAGTATTCTAACTTTATATACCATTTCGCCTAAAGTAAGAAAATTTCAAATTTATTCTTGAAAACTCCAATATTATTCTCTCTCCAACCACACTTTGTTTTTTATAAGTATCTTACTACTTCCAAGGGAGGTTTATTTTCTTTTTATACAAGACTAGTATTTTTTAAAATTAAGAAATGCTCCACAAATTTGCATGTTATTTTTGTGCAAGAGCTATGCTAATTTTCTCTGTGTCATTTTAGTTTCAATATATATGTTGTCAGAGTGAGTACTGACTTGCATTTTTAAATAATTATTCTACCCTAGTGATTCTGAACTCTGGGTTATTCTCTCCACCACCACCAGTAAGGGGACATTTTTGATGGCAAGACATGGATCAGGAAGGTGTGCTACTGCCATCTAGTGAGTAAGAACCAGGAATGCAGTTAAGCAACCTCCAATTCCCACAACTAAGAATTCTGTGGCCCCAAATGTTACTAGTGTTCATATTTGAGAAACTGTCCTGGGGAATGACTAGGACTAGGTGAAACAGTGGAGAAAAACAGAAATCCAAAGATCATTAACAAAGTAAAGTAGATGAAAGAGTCTGGACCATTTACGGGGAGAAGTGGTTAATTGAATTTTGAGCATAGATTACATGTAGTCTATGCATGATTGGCTGTAAAATATAGTAGAGAAAAGTCAATGGTAAATACAAGATTCTAGTCTTACTCTGCCTTGTGAACTTGGCTTCCGATTCCTGTTTTCTTCACACCTAGCCTCCACCTTATCCACAGTAATGCAACCTTCCCTGCATTACCTCTTCCAGTTCTACCCTAAGTCTCCTTACTTTTAACAATGTCACACTGCATTTCACACCTTCCTTTTCCTCAAATGCTATGCTAGGTGTGCCTGCTGAGTCCACAGCCAGACTGTTACAACATCACCTTTATTATATCACACCATTGATTCCTAGTCCTTGGCTCTCCACATCAGATCCCCACACAGTGCTGTTAAGAAGACACTTAAATCACTAAATCATCTCTTTCATACACCTTCCATTCCACAGATCGTAACTTCAAATTTCTTGCATGGATCTCATTTCATTTCTTCTCTCTGGACTTTTCCCTCCTTTCTTGAGTATAAATTGCTATAGGAATCTTGCCTATTTTGAATCTGCATCAATTAATGGCCAGTTCTTAAATAAACCATCTTTGAGGTCTGGGTAATTCTGTTCACTACACTCCTAGGACATTAGCTATATGACTGCTTGGTGAGCTGTTTTGAAACTATTATCTAACTGATTTCTCTGTGTGTTTCAAAATATTTTGTATGTTTTATGAAGGGAAAAAAAATCATATCATCTGTTTCCAATGTATCTCTTCTCTGAGAGTCTATATAGTATTGCTCTTTCAGAAAAAAATATAATTAAATGCTTTGATTTTATTGGAATGTTACTGGTGCCCGCTCGAGCAAATCGATGAATAACGGGATTCAAGTGATCAAGTGATCAAGATTTTATCAAGGAAAGGAATGCTGCCTTGAACTTTTCACTTGATCATTTGATCATTTGACATCCCGTTATTTATCGATTTGCTCAAGCAGGCACCAGTAATATTTCCATTTGACCCTATCATGTACCAGTGTAGCCCAATGGCATCTGGTTGCTTCAGGAATACAAAGAGCCTCAAACCATTCATTCAGGGTCTTGAAGAAGAAGTCTGACTATCTTGTAGGTGGGCGGCCACATGTTCTTTTGACATCCCGTGGGATCCAGTCGGTAATGGTAACTTTTCATATAAGAAAATTGCATGTACAAAACAATTAACACAGAATTGGATAAGTGACTGTTTAAAAATGAATTTACCACCAACATAAATAATTACTCAACATACAGAGAATAAGGTACTTAATGAGTGGAATGCTGAAAGTAGGAGATGGAGATATTTGCTGAAGAAAGTGGTTCTTCATAAATGCATAGACATTGCATTAATCCTCCATTTAGATATCATTTAGGCTCCAATTGTTAAGTGACTGCTCGTAGAAATAAAGCCCTACCATTAGTTTTATTGGAACAGGGAACAAGAAACAGCCAGTGGAACTGCCTCCCAAACCTGCCAAGGAAGAGACTGGGAGAGACAGTCACATCCTGCTATAAGTCCGATGAGTCTCCAGAAACCCCAGTGCCAAAGGTTAGAGCCACAGGCCTTTAGACTAAGGGGCACAGTGGGTATGTGATGACACAGAGAAAGAAAGAGTTCTCTTCCAAAGCCCAGCTACAAACTCTTGAATATACCTTTTCTTTTCCCAGTCTTTGCTGTGTTGATAAGTATATGAGTTTCCTCGGATAAATCTATTGCTTTTTGTTTTGAACCACACCCTGCAGTTCTCAGGGACTACTTACTCCCTGTGTGTTGCTGGTTCTTGGGGAATGGGGCCAGGTCTCTTCCCTACAATGTATGCACTCCCCCATAGATCCATTTTCCGGGTCTCTCCAAGAAATCCTCTGTGTGTTAGACAAGAATCCACCTTTGGATGCCGGGAGGGGTCTTCTTGCAATAAATTGACTATTTAAAACTGAAGTAGCACAACACCAGAGATAAAATTACAGACAGTCTGCTGTAATCTTTTTCAGTGAGCGCTCAGTGCTGGCTGAAGGTACCAAGATGGAAGGCTTTAGATTCTAGCAGGAGTAGAGCCTCAGGTCATACACGGTCACTCTTCTCAATAGGTAACATCCAGCATCACACAGAGATAAAGAGCAAAACTCCACTGCCTCGATCATCTTACGGCTTTTAGACCTATGTGATTCTCTGATCTCATTTCCTACTATGCCCACTACTACACTTTCTGCCCCATTCACCCCTGCTTCTCCATTGTGCTCTCTGATCACACTCTCAAGATTTCTTGTTTGCTACCCCACGACCGCAAGTATCTCACTTTTTGGTGCATGTCCCATGAGCTGGCCCTAACCATTCTGTTTTTTTAAATATTTTATTATACCACTATGAGATATACAATTACATAGATGTTTATGTCTGGGTTTTGGTCATACATTCAGCACAATCTCTCCACCAGTGCCCATTTCCCACCACCAATGTCCCCCATTCCCTCCCCTCTCTCCTAGTTTGCCTCTATGGAGAGTTCTTTATCCTTTTTGTCTTTGTCTCTCTCTTTCTCTCTTCCTTCTCTTACACACTGTGGGTTGTGATGCATACATTTAGAGGTAATCATGTGTATCTTTTTGCCTGTATTCAATACTCAGTTCTAGGCTAGTATTATCACTTGCAACAATTGTTAGCACACTGTTCCCTTCTATGTTCCACCCAGCCTCTGACTCCCAGATGCTAGTGGTAGAGTCCATTTTTGGAAAGACCTCCTGATCCATGTTTTGTCTATAACGATTCTATTTAATGTGTCCCTACCATAGTCCTTTTCCTCTACCCCCTGCCTCCTTTTTCTTTGTGGCATTTAACAGTTTATACATGGAATGGAATATATTTTACTATTTTAACTATTTACTATCTTTTGCCCTCCAAAATTTGTATGTGCTCTTCTCCCTTCACTAATCACAAACTCTGTAGGAGAGTAGTTATGTATGGTCTCTTCATCCCTATACTCTCAGCATCCAGAACAAAGTCTCAGCAGGTGCTCAACAAATGGTTATTGAATCGCTGACTGCAAGGCCAGGACCTGTGCTCATGCTTATGTACTTGTACACATGCTGGTACAAGGCACCCACATGCAACGCACACACTCATACATGTACACATATTTATATATTGGGATTATAACTGCTTCAAGGAAAAGAGCCTTCACAAACCTCTCATTTTCTCCCTCTCCTGGCTTTGTGCTGAAGTTTCTCCCTCAATATCTAGGCCATGACAGTATATCTGTACCAAATGACCAAGTCAAACTCTAGGAACTCATTTCTATATACAGGCTCTACTCCTAAAAATCCTAAATTTTCCTCCACACTCACATCTCCTTTAACTTTGCAAAACCTGAAGAGTCAAACCTTTGCAAACAGAGATCCAAATAACACCCCCATCTACTTGATAAAAAGAAATAACTGGCTTTATCTCTGATAGGATATGGAATTGACTTTTATGCATTAGTCATTCAACCTTGAATTGAATTTTGACAGGCTCTGCAGTGTATTAAATTGCTCCCGCAAGGATGAGAAGTGTACATTCCTTATTAAATGTGTAACAGAACTCAATAATGCCTGTCATTTTCCACTGCAGAGATGAACTTGAATTAAAGCAGAATTAATTCAGCTAACTTAAGCAGAAGTCTAATACCAAGTTTATTTCAGTTAAGGTATAAGACAAATAAATCAAATTCTTGTGCAAAGCTCTGTAGCAGTTCAAACAATAATCTTGGATTCAAAGTGAGAGCAAGTAATATGTCAAAACTAAGAATTTTATAATTCCTTTACAGTCTACAAGCTAAAAAGAAATGAACTATATTTTCAGAAGGGACATATAACTCTAAAATTAACTGGTCCAGAGGACAGCTCTGCTGTGTATTCACAGCAAAGTGCACAACTGAGTCGTACATTTGTCTTCCCAACTCCCTAAAATCTACTATCAAAAGGGACCCCAACCTGACTACCGTCTCAATCCTGCAAGTTCCAAGAAACAAATCTCCTAAGAATCACTTCACTTGATCACTTGGATTCCATTATTCATCGATTTGCTTGAGCGGGCACCAGTAACATTTCCATTGGACCCTATCACGTGCCAATGTAGCCCAACGGCATCTGGTTGATTCAGGAATATGAAGAGCCTCAAACCGTTCCTTCAGGGTCTTGATAAGGAAGTCTGACCATCTTGTAGGTGGGCGGCCACGTGATCTTTTTTGACATCCCATGGGATCCAGTTGGTAACAGCTCTAGTCCAGCGGTCATCTGCAAATCGCATTACATGTCCAGCCCATCTGATTTTCTATGCCTTGGCAAACGGAGACAGCATCCCTGATTCTGGAATAGCGATGGAGGTCAGAACTTCAGATTCCTTCTCTCACTTGAGTGAGGCGTGATATTCCAAGCATAGCTCTTTCAATTCCTCTCTGGGAGACCTGAATAGCATTCTCATCCTGCTTTCCCTAGGGCCCAGGTCTCTGAGGCGTATGTTAATGCAGGGAGAATGGTGGAGTCAAAGAGATGTGCCCAGAGCCGGAGGCTCTTTGTCCTTTTAGCTATTTCTTCCATGCAAGGCATTCCATGCCGCTCTCTTCCTCCTGCGCAGCTCAGGTTTTAGGTCGTTCATCAGGTTGACTTCTTGACCTAGGTACATATAACTGCTGCATTCAGAGATGTCTGTTCCATTGAGAGTGAATGGGGCCTCTGGAACTAGTTCATTTTTCATAAACATAGTTTTTCTTAGATTCAGCTATAGACATATCTTTCCACATTCTCGGTCAAAGTCAGCCAGCATTTGTGCCACTTGGCTAATGTTTGGTGTGATTAGAACAATGTCATCAGTAAAGCGGAGGTGGTGTAGTTGCCGACCATCTATCTTTACTCCCATTCCTTCCCATTCTAATTGTCACATGATGTTCTTGAGGGTGGCGCTGAACAGTTTTGGTGAAATGGTATCATCCTGTCGAACCCCTCTTTTGATATCTATGATCACTTCTTTGTAGAATGGTGAGATCCTGGTGGTGAATCCATAATACAGCTCACAAAGGATCTTGATGTATTGGGTTTGAACACCCTGTTTGGCTAGGGCTTCGATGACTGCTTCAGTCTCCACAGAATCAAAGGCTTTCTGTAAATCAATGAACATGAGACAGAGCGGCATCTTGTACTCCCTACAAACCTCAATGAGCCTGGCTACTGTGTGGATATGGTCGATTGTGCTGAATCCTTTCCAGAAGCCAGCTTGCTCGCATGGTTGTCCTTCATCTAGTGTTCTGCCAATCGTGTTCAGGATGACTCGTGTAAACAGCTTGTAGATGACGGACAACAGACTCCTAAGAATACGTGAATAATATTAAGTTGAACTGTTGTCTGATCTCCCTGATTTGTTTCTGTAATTACATACACATGCATTCTTTCATAATCAGTTTTCCTAAAATAGTATATGCTTGCAATTGACACAGAAAGTGAAATGGCCTAGCCCACAAAAAGATGATAAGCTTAAGTCCTCATTTCAAGGCCTGGTATGCTGAGACCCTCCTTGCTAATATAAAGAGAAATGAACTGTGCCCAGGACAGTCTAGAAGCCCTACCACTGCTCCACCCTGTCCCACCAGGTCCTCGAGCTGGCCTAGGCACCACTTCCTTACCAATTTGACCCAGAAACACATAAACTCTATGTCTTTGTCCCCTAAATTCCAAAAATGGGCCACACTACTCCCTTTCCAGGATAGGCTTACATTAACTTAGTATGTCTTAATTACCTTTATATGAATGACTTAGAACATTTCAGAGTTGATCCAAATTATTATATGTATTTTTTATGTATTAGGCTTAGAATATTTTATATAGTTTACTTTCTCCCCCAAAACCAAGCACATATTTCCTGCTCACCTCCTCCCAGGACTATATAAATCTATAGAAGGCAGAAATTTCCCCATCTGAAGCAGACCAGGTAAAAAATGTCCCCTGAGAAAAGACAGTTGGGACAGGGAAGGGACCACTGTGACAACAATTGCTATAAATGATCACTCTGGATAAGAACTGTGTGCTGAAAGTAGGCAAAAGAACAATATGATAACCTCTCAGTATCTGTATTGCAAACTATGCTGCCCAATAGGAAAGGGAGTGGGAGGAAGAAGGAAAAAGTCTCCATAAGGACAGGCTGAGGGGTAGGGGAGGTGGAAGGAAAAGGGGAGTATTATGTTAATACCTAAATTGTTAAGTAAGAAAATATTTGAAAAACAAACAAATTACAGTTACTCTTTCTAAAAGCCTGATGGTTAAAAAGTTAGAGATAATATAATAACTAATGGTCATGGAAAGTTTTAAAGACTTCATATGCTGGAAATCTTACTCATTTATTTTGGCTAAAGAGTGAAAATTGAAGATTTCTAAGGATTTAATTAAGAACATTAAAAAGACTTTTTAAAAAAGACCAATAAGTAATGCTCTGGAGTGATAGTACAGTGGTTAGGGTGCTTGCCTTAATGCAGCTGACCCAGGTTCAGTCCTAAGCACCCCATATGGTCCCAGAGCCCAGGTCAGAGTGCTTGCCGGTAATGGGATTAATGCTGGAAAATTGTATGCATGGAATTTGATTGTGAATGATTGTAAAATCTCTGTGCTATGAATAACTTTGTAAATTACAGTACCTCAGTAAAAACCATTTTTTAAAAAAGGTCCCTGAAAATGCTAGACAGTTCTTTCTCTTGGAATGCCTCTGACATGTCAGTTCGATCAGTGAGTGTACTCTTTCAGTAAACTGACTTTTTATTTTTCCTAAACTGGTTCACTCTCCTGTTTAATTCTTTTATCACCCCACAGCTTGTTTGGATCCAGTGAGGTCTGGGTTTGATCACCTCCTCCTAGCCCTTAAGAAAAGATGATAGCAGTGATGTGGTTTAAGTCTAAACAAGTTTAGTGGTTTCTTGCATACTCTTTGCTAGTGCAAATATTTTAAATTTATGACCCTCTATCTAGAATCTATAAATACTAAATACCTCAAATTTTCATCAATTTCTTCTTCAGTCATTCATTAGACCCTTTAATGAATAACTAATTATCTCTTTTTGATACAACTCTTTAGGTGTTCCTCTAATCTCCCTTTTGATGTCTAATTATGTCTTTCCTTTCTGTGGGATTGTGAGAGTGAATGATTCACAATAGTCCACACCCTCAAAAGTGTCTAGTTTCATTTAATAGGGTATACTTCTATTGCCTACCATTGTTAATTATACCTTTTCCATTTATAGATTTTAGTTTACTTTTTATCATTGCTATATATCATGTTTTCTATATGTCATAATATACCCCATCACAAACATACAATAGTGATCATCTCTTTCTCATGCATGAACCTTACTTAATCAGATGAGCTATTGCTAAGAACTGGTCTGAGGAAGTATTTTTCAAACACATGTGTTTTTGTTTTTACTAGGCCCCTGCCTTCCCTTATTTGAGCTATATCCACTTCACCAAATCAGCACAGCCTTCACACCTCCATGCTATTCTTACCTCATGCTTAACTAAGACATCAGTCTATGATCCAGATCCTTGTATTTTCCTCCAACTCTATTCAAAACTGGTCTGTTCTGTGTCCTGTTCTCTCTCTGGCTTGTTTAAGATAAAGTAAAACAGTCCATGTTCTCCTTTGAACACATAGCTCACTTGCTTGACTCCTATGTTTCTTTGCTCACTTATTTCCACAATAAATTCCTATACAGCTATCTGGTCTCAACAAAAATTTTAAAAAGGTCAATATACAACTGAAAGTCTTAAAACTATACAAAAAATGTATATTTTGAATGCTACATCTAAGTAGAAAATAGCTTCTGAGGGAATGAGAGGGTCACAGACTCAAAGACAGAGACCGTAAAACCAATTTAAAAGTACCAAGTGAGACAGGCCATTCAAAAAACCCATCTGAAACCAAGAAGCCAGGAAAGAAGAGAGCGCACAGCACCCTCAGTGGTGAGGGAATACGACACATATGACCACTTTGTGAAATATGTCTGCTTCTTACAGAATTAACAATATCCTCAACTTATAAACAACAATACCACTCTGAATATGTTTACCTATATTTATCAGTAATAAAACTGCTCACAAAGACATATAAAAGTTGTAGTGATTTTGCTCACCATCATAAAAAATCAAATATTTAACGAGAGTCAATAAAAACTGTGTTATATTTCACTACAAATATAAATTGTGTTATATTTGTAGTGAAATACTACTGAGCAATAAAAAGGAACAAAGTAATTAGTACCTATAATCAAATTAAGAAATCCATAAAAACATTATGCTGAATTATAGAAAGCATCCATGAAAAAGCACTATGTCTCTGTGATTTCAAATTTACCACCTTCTAGAAAAGGCAAAAGCACTCAAAGATGATAGAAAGCACAACAGTGAGGGACTGGCCTCTATCACGAAAAATCTGAGGTCATGGAAATGATCCTGTTGGGCTAGACTGTGCTTATAGTCATATTTATTTGTCAAGACTCCTTAATGATGGGACCTGAGAGATAGTGCAGCTGGTAGCACATTTGCTTAACACATGACCAACCTGGTTTGATATCCAGCATCCCATATGGTCCCCTGAGCACTGCCAGGAATAATTTCTGAGTGCAGAGCCAGGAGTAACCCCTGAGCATCACAAGGTATGACCCCCATAAAAAAGTCAAAATAAAACATCCTTAATGGAACTTAAATACATTCACTGGATTCATGAAAACCCAAACCTATTTATTATTAATTCTCTGGATGCACTTATTCGAGTGTACCTTACCACTAGGTTCTCAATTACTGAATTTTAACCAACTACTTGGACCACAATCTACTATCTCTGTACACTTAATGTTGTCTGATTCACTTTCTCTTCAGATTCTAGGTTTCTTTGACCTTACTAACCCCTAAAAATAAGAAAATTTTCTTAATCCAACTATTAAAGACCTTGTCCTTTACTTAGTAGGTACATCTGCTTGTAATTTGAGTACCTCTCTGTTCTTCCCACTATACTTAAGAAAGTTTTATTCCCTGCTGGTTCTCAGAGACAGAAAACTTTCTGTCTGTATGATGATTCCACTAAATTCTAATCAAAGATCAATGACATCTAAATCTACACAGCGCTTTCTACTCTGTCTCATTTCCCAATTATTTCTCTCTAATTCTCCACTATGGGTTACTTTACTAAGGTCATAAATCGGTTATTTTTCTGAACTCAATGAACCTGAAGATCATTGTAGTGGCCTTGGTACTTTGCCACAATGATCTTAGCTCAATGTGCAATTCATATTCAATTTGATCAACCTTGGTAAATAACAGATTTCTAGTAAGTTATAAAGTAGAAAATTTTATGAAGTTGTTCAGATCTTTAACAGATCTTAAACATTTACACAAAAAGTTACTCAAGAGTTTAGGATTAGGGGAACATAGACAAATTGCATGCCTACTCAAAGCAAAAACTATGAGCTATGTACATCATTCATGCATGGAAGGTGTGTTCAGACAAAACACTAATACAAATTTTACCCCACTGATTGACCTACAACACATCTACAACTGATCTTGAAGGGGAAAATGCCCCAGGCAAAAATTCTTATGAAAGATCCCATGTCAGAGCTGAGTCCCAGGAGAATATTTTCTCTTCTAGGCTGGCTGCTTAATAAGAAGTGCAGGTGATCACAAGCTATTCATCTTTATTTCCAAAGCACTCTAAGAGATCAGAAGAGATGAGAATTGATTAATGTTCACTATGAAAAGTTCAATAACTGTTTAATCACAGCTTGGAAATAAAGCAATGCTTCTGATCTTTTACAAATTAATTTAATGTTGCATTAAAAATAAAATAGGCTCTAAATTGTGCTGTGCAGGGATAATCAATGGCTCATTATCTTTGCTTCTAGCAAAATGCAATGATTCTTTTAAAGCCATTAATGAGCAATATTGGGCAGTACACAGCTACAAATGTGTTCAAGTATTATTGATCCTACATCTATAAAACTAATCTCATCTGGGCAAAATTTATGAGCAATAACAATGAAAACTGTCCCATAGTCCATACTAAAGAAATAAAGGAGAAAATTCACATGTATAAGGCAAGTTTATAAGATCACTGAGGAGAAACAATTTCTGAGTCTTTATTATATTCTTCTGCCAGCAGATCACAGTACTTAATCACTGTTAAATATAAATCTAATAGAAGGAGATCATCAATGATGACCAATAAACTGCTAACAGAGTGTTTTCATATAATCAAGCCATTATGATAATTCTATAATTTGGACTGATGTTACCATTTTCGTTAGCCATTACTAGGACACTATACACAAATTATCTATAAGACTACTTTTATGTTATTTCATATTTTTGACATAATGCTGACAAATACTTTGCTACTGAAATAGAAACATTCAGTTATCAGATTATTTTCATTGTCACACTTTGTAAAATATATGTTTAACTGTTTGTTAAATATCTCTTCAGTAAGTGTCTATGAGCATCGTCAAAGTTAATATCCAAATTACTAGGCTAGCCCTTGTGAATGAAAGAAAGTATCTGAGTCTTGAACCTGATTTCCCCTAGGTCTGAGGGATGAGGGGAAGAACAGACATGGCTCTTGGAACTTCTTTAGGAGAGAATGGTGGAGAAAGCAAAGAACACCTAACAAATAGAAGGATGGAAAATAGAAATTTAACCCCAATGTCTCAAAAAATTTTCATGTTCTTCTTTACCTTTCTTTCTTTCTTTCTTTCTTTCTTTCTTTTCTTTCTTTCTTTCTTTCTTTCTTTTCTTTCTTTCTTCTCTCTCTCTTTCTTACTTTCTTTTCTTTCTTTCTCTTTTCTTTCTTTCTTTTCTTTCTCTTTTCTTTCATTCTTTCTCTCTTTCTTTCCTTATTTAGGAGACTGGAAATAAACTCAGGGTCTCAACATGCAAGGTCTCAACATGTATCACCACTGAGTCGCATCCCCAGTTCATGTTCTATTTATTTCCATTGCTTCACAATTAAAGCAAACTTATTTTATGCACCCCAAGGTTTACTAACAGAATGCCATTATTCGTAACTAAAATGTATCATAACAAAGAGATCACATTCTACAGAAATCTTCCGGACTAATTTTATTTCACCACTTTTAAGAAACTTTACCAACTTTGTTGAGCCAATTTCCAAAATGCAGTGATTTTTTCCTTCTTTTACTACCTACTGTCATCTCAAAGAGGGAGAAATAACACTTCAGATGAAAGCAATGTGTTAAAATTGTCAAAATGTGTTGTCTTTGTAAGCCATATCTTGAAATTTCAAACAACTAATCATATTGTACCTTCAGAGGTTTAGAATTGCTGCTATTAGCCATGACAGTGCAGTGACCAGAAATCTCCTGGAGAGAAAGAATTTGACTTCTCCTCTCAGCAGTTCATCCTTTAACATGCAGATAAGTGTCACATCCAAATCTAGCAATGATGAAAAGAGAAGTGACATGTTCCATCCAATTTATTTATACAGGGCTTAATTATAAAGGAATATTCTTGCCTATATATAAGGAAATATGATTTTATAATGGAAATATAAAAGTCACTCTCAGCCTTTCCTTAAAAAAGACTGTTAAACTTTTCATTTGTCAAACTGTCAAGCAGTGTGGCGGAGTCAGGGCAGGTCACACTTAGTCACACTTGGCAAGTGTGACTCTGAAAACAACTACATTTCATAGGAATAGACAAAACAGAAGCAAATTCAGAATAAGAAAAAAATAATGCAGGATGCATGTCTTAGATAAGACAGACGGTACATCCCAAAGGAAAAGGATGGTGTCAAGATGACCCGCCAGGGAGAGATGGGACAGCACAATCCCTTCATTACAACATAATTTAAAAAATGAATTAAATATAGATAATCCTACTGGAAAAATCACAAGAAAATCTAGTTATCTCCAGGAGAAGAACCCATCTGTGGAACACGAAGTTAGCAACCTATGTCATGGAGAGAGTACAGCAGGTAATGAGATTGACTTGCACACAGCCCACCCAGGATTAATCCGTAGTACACATATGTTCCCCAGGTCCCTGCCAAGAGCAATCCCTGAGCACAGAATCAGATATAAGCACTGATGACCCTTCAATATGACCCCCAAAACAAATAACAAAAGGAATAGCCCTAGTTAAAAGTTGTTGAGTACAGCTTTGAATTAAGAGGAGGGGACAGGACGGCACTTAGACCTACAGTCTAGGACAGATTTCTGAGCTGCTGAGGTATACTTGGAAATTGCCCTGAGAAAGGCATGGGGGTTCAGTTAAGAAAATCATCACCCCAGCCTACTATTATCACTATCACTATCTTCCCGTTCATCATCTATTTGCTAGAGCGGGCACCAGTAATATCTCCATATGTCCTGTCTCATGCTAGTAGAATCCAGGGCATCTGCTTGTTCCAGGAACAGCCTACTATTATAAAACACTTAATCAGAAGGTAAGAATAAACTGCGCAGATACCTAGGACCCTAAACTTGAAGCAGTCTATACCTCTGCGGTCTACAGCAAGCTTGCAAGGGATGTCATTTGATTGCTATTTGGAGAAGGTGTGTTCCTGTCTCACTTTTTTACCCTTTTTGGGCCACATCCAGCAATACTCGGGCTACTCCTGGCTCTGCACTCAGGAATTACACCTGGCAGTCCTCGTGGGTCCATATGGAATGCCACTGATCAAACCCCGGTCAGCCCGTGCAAGACAAATGCTCTACCCGCCGTATTATCACTACTGCCCTCCTGTCTCACTTTCAAGAAGGTCTATTCATTTCTACAGAGAGGATTTTTCTATTTTATTTATTTATTTGTTTGTTTGTTTGTTTGTTTGTTTGTTTATGTCATAACACCGTGAGATAGACATTTACAAAATTGTTCATGATTGGGTTTCAGTTATACAATGTTGCAGCACCCATTCCTCTACCAGTGCATATTTTCCACCACCAATGTCCCCTGACTCCCTCCCCCTCCCCAGCCTGCCTCTATAGCAGGCACTCTTCCTCTTTTCATCCTCTCTCTCTCCCTCTCTCTCCTCTCTCTCTCTCTCTCTGAGAGGATTTTTTAAAAGCAGAATTTAGAAAACTTTTTCATATGCCTTTTGGCCATTCGAATTTCTTCTTTTTGGAAGCTTCTGTTCATTTCTTCTCCCCATTTTTTGATGGGGATGGCTATTTTTTCTTGTGGAGTGCTACCAGTGCCTGATATATCCTGGATATTAACCCCTTGTCAGATGGGTATTGGGTGAATATCCTTTCCCACTCTGTGGATTGTCTTTGTATCTTGGTCACCATTTCTTTTGAATGCAGAAGCTTTTTAGTTTTATATAATCCCATTTGTTTATCTTTGCTTCCATTTGCTTGGTCAGTGGTGTGTCGTCTTTAAAGATACTTTTCGTTTCGATGTCGTAGAGCGTTTCACCTATGTTTTCTTCGATCATCGGGAGATGCAAATCAAAACAACAATGAGGTACCACACCACAGAGATTAGCACACATCCAAAACAGCAAGAACAACCGGTGCTGGTGTGGATGTGGGGAAAAAGGGACTCTGATCCACTGTTGGTGGGAGTGCCAACTGGTCCAGCCCTTTTGGAAAACAATATGGGCATTCCTCCGAAAGCTAGATATTGAGCTCCCATTTTTTTTTTTTTTTTTTGCTTTTGGGTCACACCGGCGATGCTCAGGGGCTTACTCCTGGCTCTGCACTCAGGAATTACTCCTGGCAGTGCTCGGGGGACCATATGGGATGCCGGGGATCGAACCTGGGCCAGCACAGGCCGGCCACGTGCAAGGCAAACGCCCTACCCACTGGACTATCGCTCCGGCCCCTTGAGCTCCCATTTGATCCAGCAATAGCACTCCTGGGAATATATCCGAGAGACCGAAAAACACATAGCAGAAACACTATCTGTACTTCTTTATTCATCTCTGCGCTATTCACTATAGTTAGAATCTGGAAACAACCTAAATGCCCGAGAACAGAGGACTGGCTAAAGAAACTGTGGTTCATCTACACAATGGAATACTATGCGGCTGTCAGAAAAGATGAAATTATGAAATTTACCTGCAAATGGATGGACATTGAGACTATCATGATGAGTGAAATTAGTCAGAAGGAAAAGGACAGATATAGAATGACTGCATTCATTAATAGGATATAAATAGATACCAGTGTTTTACTAAATGTGGAAAATGGTAATGGCAGATTAAAATTCACTATTAAATATACACAAAGAGACTTGAGTGATAAACTCTAAATATCTGCAGGGCTAGCCACAATGTGTAAAAGAAGAGGGAGAGAGAGATGCAGAGACTGAGAGAGAGAGACAGAGAGAGAGAAAGAGAGGAAACAGGGGTACCTGCTATTAAGGCAGCCTGGGGTTGGGTGGGAGGGGTTGGGGGTACATTGGTGGTGGAAATGGGGCACTGGTGGAGGGATGGGTGCTGGTATACTGTATTACCAAGAACCAATTGTGAACACCTTTGTAAATGTATGTTTCACGATGGTATAATAAAAAATTTAAAAAATAGATAAAATTAAAAAATGGAAAAAATAATACTGCAAAACTAAAAAAATAAAAATAAAAAGCAGAATTTAGTGAAAATTCAGAAAGTCAGAAAGTCATATATAGCAAAGGAGTACATTGAATTAGTCAAAGAGGAAAAACTCATATTCCTCTTTAGAAACTTCACTTGATCACTTGACATCCTGTTATTCGTTGATTTGCTCAAGCTGGTGCCAGTAATATTTCCATTTGACCCTATCACGTGCCAGTGTAGCCCAATGGCAGCTGGTTGATTCAGGAATACAAAGAGCCTCAAACCGTTCCTTCAGGGTCTTGACAAAGAAGTCTGACCATCTTGTAGGTGGGCGGCCACATAATCTTTTGACATCCCGTGGGATCTAGTCGGTAACGGCTCTAGCCCAGCGGTCATCTCCAAATCGCATTACATGTCCAGTCCATCTGATTTTCTATGCCTTGGCAAACGAGACAGTGTCCATGACTCTGGAACAGCGATGGAGGTCGGAGCTCCGCATTCCTTCTCTCACTTGAGTGAGGCGTGATATTCCAAGCATAGCTCTTTCGATTCCTCTTTGGGAGACCTGAATAGCATTCTCATCCTGCTTTCGTAGGACCCAGGTCTCTGAGGCGTATGTTAATGCAGGGAGAACAGTGGAGTTGAAGAGATATTCCCGAAGCCGGAGGTTCTTTTGTCTTTTAGCTATTTCTTCAATGCTTTTTGAAGGCATTCCATGCCACTCTCTTCCTCCTGCGCAGCTCAGGTTTTAGGTCGTTCATCATGTTGACTTCTCGACCTAGGTACATATAACTGCTGCATTCAGAGATGTTTGTTCCATTGAGAATGAATGGGGCCTCTGGAATTAGTTCATTTTTCATGAACATAGTTTTGCTGAGATTCAGCTGTAGACCTATCTTTCCACATTCTCAGTAGAACTCCGCCAGCATTTGAAAACATCCAGCATGTGCTTACAAATTATTTTGTACCTGATAAGGGGGAAGGTTTGTGGGGGTAAGGGTTGGGAAGCGGGGACAACGGTGGATGGAAGGTCAAACTGGTAGTGGGATTGGTGTTGGAATATTGAATGCCTGTAGCAAATGCACCATGACTAACTTTGTAACCTACAGAGTTTAAATGAAGTGGGGTAATGGGATAAAGGAAAATATTTTTTAAGAAGTTACCTCTTAAAGCATATTTCTTAGGTTGTAAATCTCTGAGGATTCTTATTAGAATGGAGAAAGAATACAAGTGACCAACCTTCTACTTTTCACCACAGGATTCCCAGTGGTAATTCTCTGGGTAGCTGGCTTCCTCCCAAGCTCCTCACAGTGTCTGTTCTTCCATATGTATGCATAAGGCACTGTCTACTCCATGAATAATGAGAGACAGGTGCCATCTGCCTCACTCTCACCTTGTGACACATCAAATGCTGCCTAGACAATGAAAATTCCCATGGCACCAAAGGACCGCAGCTTATTAACAGCCCATCTGCTCATCCAGTCATTCACCTCCACAGGAGGTGAGCACAACTTGGGAAAGGCCTAAAAGAATGGACTCATACACAATTAAGCAGGTTGATTTTAAAGTAGTAACAGTGGTTTTGTGCTAAGTTGATACATGCTCACCTTGGAATTGGGGGTTGAGAAGTAATACAAATGATCTGCTCAATCTTAAATTTTTCTATAAACATAATGTCTTGTGATGGCCACACCATTTGAAGCCTCCCTGAAGGATATGAAGGATATGGTCAAATAACATCTTCTCATTGTAGCATCTTCAAGGAGACTACTAAAGATCAAAAACCACCACCCCATAAACACCTATACTGATTCTCTTCTTTATTTTGCTCTACAATACTTACAGTAAGTTAATGCACATTCTAATTTACCATGTCTTCTGTTTAACATCTCGTTCCTCCTAATAGAATGTAAAATTCTTGAAGATTCATTACCAACATCTAAAATAGTAAATACAGCAAGACAGGTACTAACTTTTGATGACTAATTTGTTCTCTGATCTTAATGTATAAAAATAGCATCTTAAAGTTTTATTTCCACATCTTAATTCCTCTATTTTACTCTACTTAAAATAAATCTAACTCAGAGCTAAACCGAGTAAAAATCAATAAAGATTAACATAAATCAATTAATTAATCATTGATTATACCACCAACATGAGAGAATGGGGAAAGGAAATAATTCATCATCTGGGTTGTGAAATAATACTTGTAATTTATCTGTTTACTGAAATTTATCATGAGTTTTCTATGCTATCTTGACTTTCATAAAAAACTGTCACGATGAAAATGTCTATGTTCAATGCAGTAACTTCAGAATGCTGTTAGAATTTGTGGTTTTGCTTTTATATTATTCTCCTAAAGAAATAAAACACTAGCTTAAATGTATAATGAGCTGCCAAGGACCTGGTGCAATTATATATTTAATTCTCTTAAATCAGTTGTGTGGCAAATGGAAGCTAACTCCTCTGCTATGTAGAAGGAATAGTCAGAACTTCATGAATGCAGGAGTTTGATCATGTGGAATGCACTGGTTGCTCATATGAGGTAATTAGAGGTAAGAAGGAAATGGAGCTTACCTTAAAATTGGACCCAGAAAGGACAGTAAGGAAGGAGAAAAAGACTATTGAGGCATGTCATTAGCACTTAGTCACTCTCTAAAACATCACAAGAAATATTGTCATCCTGATGTCTCTTTAGTAACATTTAGTAAATCTATTAGTGTATTAAATGGTGCATAATTAATTTGCAAGAAATAATCCAGCTTTCAGAGGGTACCTTACTCACCTAGAGAGCAGAACTATAGCCCTAAAAGAACTTGGTTAACAGTGTGAAAATAAAGGACTTAGAAAGTGTTCTAACAATTAAACATATGGAATATGTATGTTCTTTTGAGTTAAGAATTCACATAGCTATAGGAGTCACCTTGTTCATTCATATAAAGAATATTAATTGTGCTCCCATGTCACCAATCTCCAGAGATATTGTGGTGATGGATCAGACAATGAAGATTCATGGCTATGGAGAGCTGACATTTGAGTGAGAGGCAGACAAGAACCAAGAAAACAAATTAAAATATAAGAGCCTATAGTTTGTGATCAGTGCTTTGAAGGAAATAGAGAGTGATAAGAAAGAGAATTAACTGAGAGAGACCAATCCAAAGGGGGCTCGGAGTTGCTGACATTGAAGTCGAAACTTGAAAAATAAAGCAGTCATGAAAAAAATAACTACGGACAGAGAGAGAAAGAGAGGACACTGGGGTACCTGCTATTGAGGCAGCCTGGGGGTGGGCGGGGAGGGGGTGGGGTACATTGGTGGTGGAAATGGGGCACTGGTGGAGGGATTGGTGCTGGTATACTGTATTACCAATAACCAATTATGAACACCTTTGTAATTGTATGTCTCACGGTGGTATAATAAAAAAAAATTTTTAAATAAATAAATAAATAAACAACTACGGATAACAGACAGAAGTAGAAAAACAGCCTGAAGCCAGGCAAGGACCTGTCTTGATAGACAAAAGAAAAGAGACCTGAGCAAGCTGAAGAAGGGAGGGTGCTGGATGAGATGAAGTTCACAAGGCATGGGGGGGCAAATTCACACAAAACAGTACTTGAAGGAGTTGGGGTTTTATTATAGGTTCAATGGAGAGTAATATTTTCCTATGATTTCTAATTAAAACCAAATGTTAATTAGAATGAATGAAGACACCTGCAAACATCTAAACATACTAGATACGAGAGGAAGTTTGTCAACAACTAAGTGCAAATCTGAACTAGTAATATATGGATGTGGAGTCACAGCTGCTAGCTGAAAAGGAGTGGATGAGAGGGACAAAAGAACATTTTGAATGCTAGACATGTTTAAAACTTTGATCTTGGTGGTAGTTCAATAAGTATATAAAGAAATATACTTTTTTAAATAGTACAGTGGGGAGGCACTTCTGCTTCCATGCAGCAGACCCTCAACAATTCTTGACATCACATATGATCCCCCAAGACCTCACCAGGAGTGATTCCTGAGCACAAAGTCAGCAGGAAACCCTGAGTATAGAATGGTTTGGCCACCCTGACAATTTTTAATTTAAATTAGGGGCCGGAGCAATAGCCCAGTGGGTAGGACGTTTGCCTTGCATGCAGCCAGCCCATGCTGGCCAGGGTTCAATCCCGGCATCCCATATGGTCCCCCAAGCACCGCCAGGAGTAATTCCTGAGTGTAGAGCCAGGAGAAACCCCTGAGCATTGCCGGGTGTGACCCAAAAAAAAAGCAAAATAATAATAATAATAATAATAATAAATTATTCCCTTATCTTTCCCTGTTGCTGTTGTTACTAGAGTTCAAAAACTCTTGGTTGTGACACTTCACCCTCTTATGTGCCAAACACATGCTAGATGACTTGATGGCACTGCACTAGAGATGTAAAACTTCCTTTTCGTGTGGAGCTAAGCCTTCTAAACAGCAGGGCTGCTGGGACCACACTCGGGCACAGGTTGCTAGGGACATAGAGGTTGTGAAGCCAGGATTGAAATGGACCTCACAAGCCTCAGATTAAATGGCAGGTATTTTTGCCAATGTGCTACCCCTGGAGCCAGAACTGTATGCTTGTGATATATTTACTGCCATTTATTTTAAAATATCCATAAAAACTTAATTTTATCTGCCATCACTGATTGAAGCACTTTAGTTTGTAGACATTGTCTTATTAATTTTTACTGAGGTAACTCTGTTTTACAATAGCACCAATATTTTAGGTGTACAATGTTACCACACTATACCCACCACTGAAGTGACAATATCCTTCACCACTGATCATTCTACCATTTCAGGCCCCCACCCCACCCATCCCTACCTTGTTAATCTCAGTTCTGTAGTCAGAGACTAAAGAGCTTGTTTCAAATTTCACATAGTTGGAGACATTCTCATTTAACAGGATAGTATTTGAATGTATTAGTATCTTGCAAGTTTGAACTTTATTCCACCATTTTTGTGGATGGCAATGTTTTGTCCTACGTGGTGCTTTATGAAGAATAACATTGCACAACAGAAAACATCCCTGGAATAAGATCAAAGACAAAGGAATGAAACAGGAATGGAAATCAGACTTCTGACATCATGTAGCAGTTTGATATGCTCCTGCACTTTTGGAATAATGTGGTATGTTTTAAGGTTTATTGAGGAAAAGTGTATGGCTGGAGAGAGAGTTCCAGAGGCTGAGTCTGTGCTCTGCATGGAGGGCCAGAATACATCCCTGGCGCTGCCTGCCTCTCAGCATCACTGAGAGTGTCCCTGCGTATAGAGCGTAGATCTCAGAACATCATGTATAGTCCAACCTCATCCCCAGAGAAAATTAACTTTAAAGCTCTATGTATTACCTGTCCTAAATAGCTACCAGTCTAATAAAAAATGTATTTTGTTAAATCACAAGGTTAAAGGTAAAATGGGAATTTTATTAATGGTGACAAAATTTTGCAAGTCCCCAAACTAACAGGCTTGGGAAGGCCCTCTGCTCACTAAGAGAAGATTCTTAGTCTGTTAAAGTGCATTGACAACATCAAGTCCTATTCTGCTGCCCATGTTTCACAACTCATCCCTCTAGGCAGGAAACAGTGAGTTCTCACTCAATGAAAGGAGTCTAAAATAAGTAAAATAAAAGAAAAAAGAACAAAGCACTTTCCTTTTTTTTCTTTTTTAAGTATTTATTAACCACCGTGAGAATACAAATAAAAAGATATACAATTAAAAGTTCATGTTTGCATTGGTCATACAGTGCTCCAGCACCCCCCCCTCCACCAGTGCCCATCCTCCCACCACCAACATCCCCGTCCCCTCCCCCTTCCCCAGCCCACCTCCATGGCAGGTTCCTTTATTTCCTTTCCCCCTTCTCTCTCTTAGAGGCAAAAGGATACACATGACAACCTTTTAATGTATGTTCGTAATCCATAGTCTGAGGGAAGGAAAAGGAAAACAAAGCACTTTTCTTGAAGTTGAAAAATAGCAGCATCCCTTGAAGAATGTATTCTGTTAATGGTGGGTTGACTGGGCATAGCTCTGCAAGACCACACTCTCTTTGCCCCTCAACTTCAAGACCTAAACTCTTCCCTATGAATCAAGTGGTTTTAGCTCTCTGATTGTTGCTTTCTTCACCTGCAAGAATGGGGATAGCAACAGTTTACTCATAGGATGGTTGTTAGTGAAGCTGCCAGCTGGATAGCAGGTGTACACCCATTGTGAATACTTCTGAATGCCCTCAATCCTACAACCCAACACAGGGCGCACTGTCTCCATTGAAGAATAATGGGGCAGAGTAATCATCTGCTATAGTGACCTGCAGCAAGTAATGAATTCTAAGACTGAAATATCTCTAAGGGGAAAATGGGATGCAATTCCATATGTGGTTGGCACAATGTAAATGGCTCTCATTTAGTCCATATGTTTTGAATTTGAGTATTAGAAGTTAAATAGTAGGTGTTATATGTAATCTCTTGGGATCTTGACGGGAAGATGGACTCTCTTAGCAGAAACAGCTGCCTTTTCCTAGGGAACAAGTAAAATTTACATCCTTCTTTTAATAGCTATTGACTACCTGGAGACAGAATTAAATAGTGAATGGTGACATAAAAACTTGGCAACAGAAGCCAGAAGATGAAAACAAATGTTCTAAATAATAAGGCAAAGAAGGGACAGGAATGATTCAGGAAATGTAAGCCAGAAGTAGCAATTGTTGGAGGGCTGAAAGGGGGTCAAGAGAGATGTGATACATGAACAGTGGAGTAGAGAACAGATATTTTATGTAGTCAATAAATTCTCATATATCTAAATTCTGTATGGCCTACTATGTAAACATCTTCCTTTTTATCCCTTATGGTAGCACCCTAATGCTTTTTATTTTTGTTTTATTTACTTTTTGCTTTTGTTTGGGGCCACACCAGCAATGTGCAAATGTTACTCCTCGCTATGCACTCAGGAATCACACTAGGCAGTGCTATGGGATACAGAGGATCCAACTGGGGTCATCCGCATGCAACCAGCACCCTACCCACTGTACTATCTCTCTAGTCCCCCATTAATACATTTTAAAGATATATTTTTGTTTCTAAAGAGGAAAAGGATTAGTCAATGATATATTATATGGAAATATTTACATTAATATGTAATATAGGCAATGGAGAAGGTTGCCTATATAAAGGCATATGGAGAAGATTATCCATGACTTAAAAGGCCTATATAAAGATTGCCTATATAAGGATTGCCTATATAAAGGCATATGGAGATTATCCATGACTTTTACTCAGATTTTTTTGATAGTCACACACAATTGCCCACATACCAAATTCCACAGGATGGATATGTTGTTCCCAATGTTCTCTCTTCTGAAATCCAAGTAACATTTCGTTGGTAAAGAATCCAACAGCACCCGGCCCAGACAAGTCAGACCCGACATCTGAAGAATCTGCCTTCAGTACTCATCAATACACTGGCTCGGCTCTTCACATGCTACCTTTCTGAATGCAAGGTGCCTCCCATTGGAAAACCAGCAGGACAGTTCTACTGTGCAAGAATGGAGACATTCACGACATCGGCAACTCTCGCCCCATCTGCCTGTTGTCCGTCATCTACAAGCTGTTCACTCGAGTCATCCTGAACAGAATTAGCAGAACATTAGATGAAGGAAAACCATACCAGCAAGCTGGCTTCCAAAAAGGATTCAGCACACTCGACCATATCCACACGGTAACCAAGCTCATTGAGGTTTGTAGGGAGTACAAGATGCTGTTCTGTCTCACATTCATTGATTTACAGAAAGCCTTTGATTCTGTGGAGACTGAAGCAGTCATCAAAGCCCTAGCCAAACAGGGCGTTCAAACCCAATACATCAAGATCCTTCATGAGCTGTATTAAGGATTCACCACCAGGATCTCACCATTCTACAAAGTGATCATTAACATCAAAAGAGGGGTTTGGCAGGGTGATACCATTTCACCAAAACTCTTCAGTTCCACCCTCAAGAACATCATGTGACAATTAGAATGGGAAGGAATGGGAGTGAAGATAGACAGTCAGCAACTGCCACCTCCACTTTGCTGATGATATCGTTCTAATCACACCAAACACCAGCCAAGCGGCACAAATGCTAGCTGACTTTGACCAAGAATGTGGAAAAATAGGTCTTAGGCTGAATCTCAACAAAACTATGTTCATGAAAAATGAACTAGTTCCAGAGGCCCCATTCACTCTCAATGGAACAAACATCTCTGAATGCAGCAGTTATGTGTACCTAAGTCAAGAAGTCAACATGATGAACGACCTAAAACCTGAGCTGCGCAGAAGGAAGAGAGCAGCATTGAATGCCTTCAAAAAGCATCAAAGAAATATCTAAAAAGACAAAGAACCTCTGGCTCCAGGCACATCTCTTTGACTCCACCATTCTCCCTGCATTAACATACTCCTCGGAGACCTGGGCCCTATGGAAGCAGGATGAGAATGCTATTCAGGTCTCCCAAAGAGGAATCGAAAGAGCTATGCTTGGAATATCACGCCTCACTCAAGTGAGAGAAGGAATCCAGAGTTCCGACCTCTGGATTCTCTTTCTGAGTTAGTCTATTAGTTAATCTGTGTTATGTATCCCTAATGGTCTCATTTTTATTGAGATGACAATTTGCTCCCAAATAGAAATGTTACTTCTGATCTCACTGAATTTGGTATAGTTTTTCACATTAATCGCCACTTTATCTGCCATTGAAACTCTCCGTTGAAGCTTTCCAGAGTCAGGGACACTGTCTCGTTTGCCAAGGCATCATAAATCAGATGGGCTGGACATGTAATGCGATTTGGAGATGACCGCTGGACTAGAGCCGTTATCGACTGGATCCCACAGGATGTCAAAAGATCACATGGCCGCCCAACTACAAGATGGTCAGACTTCTTCGTCAAGACCCTGAATGAACAGTTTGAGGCTCTTCATATTCCTAAAGCAAGCGGATGCTATTGGGCTACACTGGCACATGATAGGGTCAAATGGAAATGTTATTGGTGCCCACTCGAGCAAATCGATGAATAACGGGATGTCAAGTGATCAAGTGATCAAGTGATTTACATTAATAGGAAAAAAATTTTTACTCCACCCCTTATTAAATAAATGTTGATCAAATACTCAAATTCAATTTTAAGAAGCATCATACTCCCTTGGATGCCCAACTCTTCCTTTAATCGTGCTTGTTCTGTTAGTGCTGGGGATGAAAAGAGAAGCAGATTAAGAAGACAGAGAAATGTTCAGAGGTCAGACAAGCATCTAGAGAGGAAAAAGATGAGGGAAGGCTAAGAAATTGTTTATCTTGTAAGGTTGGTGTGAGACACCACATCTGCTATGAGATGAGAAAACAAGGAATTTTTTTACAGGAATAGAAAGAAGAAGTAGTCAGAGAGCAAAAGTGGGGAGAGTTTCAACGGCAGATAAAGTGACGATTAATGTGAAAAACTATACCAAATTCAGTGAGATCAGAAGAAACATTTCTATTTGGGAGCAAATTGTCATCTCAATAAAAATGAGACCTTTAGGGATACATAACAGATTAACCAAGAGACTAACTCAGAAAGAGAAGGTTCTGAGAGTCAGAGGAGGCTCACTGATATTGCCTTCTCTCACCTGTTGGCTCCCCTGTACAAGTAAATCCAATTCTTATCATTTAATGACATTTTTTCTGTTGTGTTTGGGGGCTATACCTTGTGGTCCTCAGGCCTTATTTTTGGCTCTGCACTCAGAGATCATTCCTAGCAGGACTTGGGGTAGCAAGGTTTTACTTTCTCTTTGTTATTAATATTTGCTTTATTTAGTATTCCCCTTGGTTGCAATAACCAAAGGCTGGGAACATGCTTGGTTATGTGGCACATCTCAGTTGTGTGCACAGTAAAGATCTCCCCCCCAGAGCTGTGGTACTCACACAACTCACCAAAGTGATAACTAAGGTGATCACACACATGCTTGCCAGGGGTCACACTCTCGGTTATAGCACTCACAGGTTGTTCCCTCTAATTGCCATGAACTCAAATACCTAGCTGCAGAGCAGCCAGAGTCACCTGCAGCATGGAGGATCACAGAGAGCAGAGGTGTCAGTCACAAACATCTGAGCTACCAGGATTATGTTCTGTGTAGATGACACTACAAGGACCAAAATCATGACCTTACACTTGTGAGACTGGTGCTTTAACTGAACCATCTCCGGCCCTCATATTTATGGACTTATTCACTAATTAATATAACATTATTATATGACATAATATAAAAAGCTCATCAGAGCTCCACCCAAGAGAAAAGCCAATTTCAAGCCTGGCTCCTCAGAGCCCCACCCTATAGAGAAGTCTATTTCAAGCCCAGATATGCTGGTCTTTGTGACTAAAGTCACAGAGCTTCTGTGGAGATGGAGCTGGGGTCCCTTTCCCCCACCTCTGTCCCATCCGGTAGGCCCAGTGGACCTGCCCACAAACTGTTCCTGGGTTGTCCACATGAACCAGAGACACATATTCACGGGGCAGAGCAGCTACCGGTTCTCCCCATTGCACGCAGTCACTTTGCCTGCCACTTTGTGGCCGCGTGGTTCATCAGTAAATGCAAGAACTGAGAGCCTACCTACTACCGAGAGTATCCCATCCGCATGGCAGAGCCTGGCAAGCTACCCGTGTCGTATTCGATATGCCAAAAACAGTAACAATAATAGACCTCATTCCCATGACTTGAATGAATTGTTTGAGGCACTCGATGTCCCTGGAATGAGCAGATGCCCTTGGGCTACACTAGCAAGTGACAGAGACAAATGGAGACATCACTGGTGCCCGCTCGAGCTAATAATGAACAACGGAAAGACAAGTGATACAAGGAATATAACATTGGTTTATATGACCATTTCATATTTAGGGGTATAATTTCATGCATCTTTTAAAATATCTATTAGCATTCCACAACCATTACCAAAGTACCAATACCTCAACAGTTCTTTAGACTCCAGCCCACTTTTATCACCCTTCCTCCTCTGCCAATCATAGCTCTGCTAGGTCCAAAATTTGTTTCAGTTGTTTGTGTCTGTTACCTTGATTTGCTTCTTTGTCCTCTGTATAAAGGAAATTGTCTGCAATTTGTCTTTCTTCTTGTGATTTATTTCCATTAACATAGCCCTCTCAAATTTTATCCACACTGCAATAAAAAATTACACCTTTGTGAATGAGTATGATTCCATTCTGTATATAATCCCAATCTTCTTTAGCCACTTATTTATTATTAGCTACTGTGCTGTTTCCAAAACAAGGTATAGTAAATTGAGCTGTGATGAACACAGGTGCACAAAAATCTTCTCAATTATTATCTTATCTTGGATAGGAGTAGAATTGGTAGATCATATGGGAGAGACACTGGCTATAATATTTTGAATGTCCTTCACACTGTTTTCTATAAAGTATGCAAAAATTGGCATTCCACCAACAGTGAATGAGGAATCATCTTTCTCTAACTATTTCTGACTTTTTTTTGATATATGTCATTCTCATAGGTGTAAGGTGGTACCTAATTGTTTTGATTTTCATCTCCCTAGTTAGGAGAGATGATGAACATTTTTGTGTACCTATCTGTATGTCTGCTTTGGTGAAGTGTATGCTCAGCTCTTCTCCCCAATTTTTGATGGTGTTCTTTTTTTTCTGTTAAGGTTTGTGACTGCTTTACATCGTTCAGACATTGTCCATTGTCAGATGTGTGGTGTGTGTGGTTATTTCTCTGTTCATCAGGAGGCATTTTTGTTCCAGTGATAGCTTTTATCAGTATGCAGAAGACTTTTTGTTTTAGACAATCCCATTTAATTACTTTTACTTTTGTTTCCCTTGCTTTTGAAGTCAAATACTCAAAAACATCACAGAACAATTTCATGTATTGTTTTGCATCATTTTTCAACTATGTATTTATGGTTTAGGATACAACATTTATGTCTTTTGACTTTGAGTCAGTTTTTCATGTACAGCATAAAATAGAGATCCAGATGTATTAAGTAGCTAGCATTGATAGTGTGTAGCTATCCACTTATCCAACACCATTTGTGGGTGACACTTTCCTTTTCCTTGTTATGCTCTTGGCTCCTTTCTCACAAATTAACTCCCCAGTCATGTGAGAGTTTAATGATGAACATTTGGTTTAACTCTGATCTTTATGTGTATTTTGGTTTCAATACCTTATTGATTTTGATTATTGTAATGTATATATATATATGTATATATACATACATATATATATGTATATATATATAATTTGAAGTCATGGATGTTGGAGGACATGTTTAGCTAATCTAGTTTGTTGTTTGCCCTCCCCTTAATCTTAAGCCATGTTCATTCTAATGAGATCTCTCTTTGAAACACTGCTAGGTGTGGCGACAGAATCACCTGATTGAATAACTTCTGACTTATACTCTACTAACTTCTTGTTTTCTAGTTGGCGCTCCTCTTAACCCACTGCACCCACGTGGGACGTTAGAATTTACCGGGACTACCACCCTGCTTACTAAGGAGCTATAGGAAGGATCATACTTTTGCTCTACGCTTGACCCTTTCATATATGAGAACAAGATACTCGAATCCACTGTGAATAATAATAAGGACCTTGTGGGTACCTCTAGATTACTGAGCTCGTTAAGATGTTTACTTTATATCAGCCCCTCTCTCCAGTGTTTTACATAAGATAATCTCGGGTGAGTCCTTGGCTAACCTTTGTTTATACCTGCTTGTGGCTTTACTCTGTTGGGTTCTTTGTTGCTGACAACCTCCCGTTAAAGGCTTAGGCCCCTTCACCTTTCCTTTTGTTCCTCACCTTCACTCCTGGCTTTTTTTGCTTTCTCTGGCCTTTTGCTCCTTCTGGGTAGACTCAGCTCGGTGACATCCTCTTTGTGGGAACTAGCTCTTTGTTGGTCTAGTTCGGACCGAGCTATTTTTCATTTGGATTGTGTGAGACTTTTGTACTATTAAAAGCCTTGACTGCACGAATCGTGAGTTTCATCTTCTCCCGGCGCCCGGGTAGAAACAACCTCTGCTGACACTGCGGGGACCCGGCACATTCCCGGCAATGGAACATGGTGCCTCCATTCCTTTTTCACCTCAGGATTTCTTTGTCTATTGGGGGGATTTTTTTTAACTCCAGAAAAATTTCAGTGTGATTTGTTCTATTTCCTAAAAGAATGTCACAGGCTAAAAAGATTTATGAGTATATGCTTTCCATGGAAAAAATCTAATCCCATCTCGAGCACTATATAATTCCCCAAGAACTTCTGGAAGTAACCCCCAATCACAACCCAAAGGAGCCCTTGAGCAACATCAGGTATAGCCCCAGAAACCAACAGCAAAAAAGTTCTGAAATATTGATAGGAATGTCATTAAATTTTTACAATACTTTTGGGTAGGAAGACCAATTTTACAATGTTAATCCTTCCAATCCATGAGAATGACCCTCTCAGTTGTGATCTACCCTGAGTATACCTCTCTGGTCCAGATACTTCTACCGTTAGGCCAGTATTCAAATAGCCAACAGTCTCTTCCATTTACATTTCATTGGACCTATCTTTCTCCCAAACTGTTTTTTTATTTTATTATACCACCGATATCAAATAAGAAGATATCAATTAAATTCATGTTTGGGTTTGGTCACAGTGTTTCAGCACCCGTCCCTCCACCAGTGCCCATCTCCCCCACCAAATCCGGTTCCCTCCCCTTCCCCAGCCCTGCTCCATAGTTCTTTATTTCTTTCCCTTTCTCTCTCTTTCTCTTTTCCTTCCCTTCCAGACTATGGTTACGAACATACATTAAAGGTTGTCTGTGTATCCTTTTGCCTCTATTATTTTTTCTTTCTTTCTCTCTCAATGAATACCATTGACATAAGCACTTCCAAATAGCCTGGAGTCCAGCTCTTTTCTTACTTTTCAAGTAAACTGCAAACCAAATGCTAATAACACCAATAAATGATGATAGCTCTTTATTCATTATCTCCAATCTTCTTTCACTTATTCAATTAGTTTTTCAGTTCTGTCAGTTTCAGTTCAGTTTTCTCATTTATTTTATGGCCAATGTTATGACAAGTTTCCTTATTTAGCCTAGCATTTCTCTACCTCAGTTATTCGACCATTTTACATCTGAGGACAATAAAAATAGGATATTTGTGAGAAACTAAAGAAGTAAAAATCATTATTAATGATAAGAAATAGCTATATAGAAATATTTATAATCAGAGCCACTACATGACCCAGAAATACTGTGTATTAAGTAGCAATGATGTTTTTGCAAGTTGGCAGGAAATTTGTAGACTGACTCCAGTCTACTAATGGTCAGAAGAAACTATTGCTTTATAAGATTGCCAGAGTGATTTTCTAAAAATATAAATTTAATTATGCAAATAGACTAAATTTGAATTCTTCCTTTAACATCAATAATTAACATGATTCTAAAATATGAAAAAAATTGGGGCTGGAGAGATAGTACAATGGGTTAGGGCATCTGGTTCGCATGCAGCCAACCTGGGTTCAGTTTCTGGGACTTCAAATAGTCCCATGCACATTGCCAGAAGTAATTCTAAATGCAGAGCCAGGAGTAATACCTGAGCATTGTTGGATGTGCCTCAAAAAGAACAAAAATAAATAATTAAAATATGGGGGGAAATCACTCCATCTCTGTACTTTATTTTTTATTCTACAAAGGGTCTCATGCTGAATTTTGCTACCTATAACAGAAATTTTGTGATGATTAATTCTACAATGCTTCCTAAAATCTAAGTCTTGGGAATTATAAAAGTCAAAGAAGCAAGCCTGTGGTATAAAGCTAAGTTTTAAAGTTTTAACTAGCAGAATACTAAATTATATTTTATAGTGTGATACTATTAGTGTTAAGTGCATAGTAAAATCCTAGAGGAAAATGTTCTAAAATTTTAATGAGAAATGTCTCTCAAAAATATAGTTAAAGACAAGTACTATTTTTTAAATACATTTTCCACATTTCCCACAATGGGCATGTAATTCTTCTAAATTCACAGCAAAATATTCCACTTTTAAATCAAAATATTCCACTTTTTAAAAAACTGTCAGAGAGAAGCACTAAACCAAAAGAGAATTTAAAATGGTTCTCACAATTCTGAAAGGTACTGGACTTGCAAACGTATTAAGCTGTAAGAAGGAACTGATTCTCATGTATCTTTCTCAAGATAAATGTCCAGGTAAAGCCAGGAGGAAAATTCATCCTTACAACCTCTGCTAGGTAAGGGTGAAAATAAAACAAAAGCTGGCAGTTCACTAAAAGTGGCTACCACATTAGCAGGTCCAAGTTTCAGTGGTTAGAGTTCTTCTGTAACCTCTGCATAAGATTCTGTATACTGTAGCAGGCAATAAACAATTTATAATTTATACTTGAATTTTAACAAAATTGCTAAGCAAAAATTTCAGCCAATAACAATCGCTATCAATTTCAAGCATAACAAACAAGTAAACTGAAGAATAACCTAAATAGAAATCACAATTTCTAGATTCTTTCTCTTTTTTTCTCACTTTTTGGGTCACATCTGGTGGTGCTCCTGGCTCTTCGATCAGGAATTATTCCTGGCAGTGCCCAGGGAACCATATGGGATGTCGGGGATCAAACCCAGGTTGGCCGTGTGCAAGGCAAACACCCTACCTGCAGTGCCATCTTTCCGGCCCCTCTAGATTCTTTCTTAAAGGCTGGATTTTTATTAAACATTTTTTGTTTCCAATTATGTGGCTTATCTCTTTCAAAGGAAATGTTCTGCCATCGCCATCAAAAAATGGGGAGATGAAATGAACAGAAGCTTCATCAAAGATGAAATTCTAAATGGCCAAAAGTCATATTAAAAAAAAAAAAGCTCTTCATCACTAATCATCAGGAAGATGCAAATCAAAGCAACAATGAGATATCATCTCACACAACAGAGACTGACACACATCCAAAAGAACAAGAAAAACCAGTGCTGGTGTGGATGAGGGGAGAAAGGAACTCTTATCCATTACTAGTGGGAATGTTGTTGACTGGTAGAGCCTTTTTGGAAAACAATATGGATATATCTCAAATTTTAAAAAAAAAAACCTAGAAATTGAGCTCTCATTTGGCCCAGCAATACCACTCCTGGGAATATACACTGGGAGGTCAAAAACAAAACAGAAATATCATCTATACACCTATTTTCATCACTTGTATCACTTGTATCACTTGTTTCCCATTGTTCATCGATTTCGCTCGAGCAGGCACCAGTAATATCTCCATACATCCTGTCACATGCTAGTGTAGCTCAAGGGCATATGTTCACTCCAGGAACATGAAGAGCCTCAAACCATAACTTCAGGTCATGGGAAGAGGTCTATAATTGTTACTGGGTTTTAGCATATCAAATCCGACAAGGGTAGCTTGCCAGGCTCTGCCATGTGGGTGGGATACTCTTGTAGTAGCCTATCATCTCTTGCATTTACTGATGAACAGAGAAAGATCACCTTTCCTTCTGGGTGGAGCTCTGATGAGCTGTGGAGTCCGGATGTTGAAAATGGCAGCCCTCATGGTGTGGGGGTTCCTCTGGCTTGTTGTGAGGCTCTGCTGGGATGGCAGGCCAGGGCTAGAGCCTGTCTTCCTTCCTGGGTGCCTCATGATCAGCTGGCACAGGGAGAGGCAGTAGCAGCTCTGCCCTGTGGATCTCAGTCACAGGATCAGGCATACCTTGGCTTGAAATAGACTGCTGTAGGGTGGGGCTCTGCAAGCAGGGCTGGTGATCAGATCTTCAGAGATAATAAATATAAGATCTTCACAATCTCCATCATTCCTTTTTCCAGCTTCACCAGAATCTAGTCAGCCACAAAATCTTTATGTGAAAAGAAAAATGTCATCATACAGAAGAATAAGCTAGATGTGTACACGAGGTGGGCAGAATGTTTCTCTATGGTCTTATCAGCCTAAAAGCTGGAGATAACTAGAGATAACTGGAGGTGATCCTATATTCATAGCACCACTATTCACAACAGCCAAAATATGGAAACAATTTGAGTGCAATAGAACAGACAACTGAATAAAGAAGCTATGGTAAATCTACATAATGGAATACTGTGC
>JAJIBD010010605.1:0-46693 GCA_021461705.1 Cryptotis parvus
CCAGTCTATTGTCTTTGGAGGCAAACATGCTAGGGAAAGGAAAGCAGATTATTAGAGCTCAGTCTGAATGAGAACAGTGTTCAATTATTGTTCTAGGTCTCTAGAAAGTCTGTGTTCTTCAATCTTGGACATCTATGGACAAGAGTTAATCACATTCTTGTGCATTCTTGCAATGAACACATTTCTTTCACTGTAAGAGGTATCTTTCCCAAGCAACCTGAAAGGTTCTAGCTAAAAAAATTTTGTACAAGGGATTTGATAAATGAAATAAGCATATTTGTACTGGAGGGTATCCAAGGAAACTTAGAAGAGTTTAAATTAGGTCACTAACAGAAAATAGTAGCCTACACTGCAAAAAGAAAATTTCAGAACATATTTCACTGCCTCAAAAGTAGAGAATATATATAGTCTTAAGAAAAATGATATTTGTCATGCACAAAAGTCAGATCAAAATGGATTAAAGATCTCCCACATCAGGGGCCGGGCGATAGCACAGCGGGTATGGCACTTGCCTTGCATGCGGCCGACCTGGGTTCGATCCCTGCATCCCATATATGGTCCCTGAGCACCGTCAGGAGTAATTCCTGAGTGAAAAGACAGGAGTAACCCTGAACATTGCCAGGTGTGACCCAAAAAGCTAAAAAAAGATTTCCACATCAGACAAGAATCTATAAGGTACATTGAAGAAAACAGGAAAAACACTATGACACGAAGCTAAAGGCATCTTCAAAGATGAAACACCACTGACAAAGCAAAGATAAACAAATGGGATTATATAAAACTAAAAAACTTCTGCATCTCAAAAGAAACAGTGACCAAGATACAGAGATAGCTCACACACTGAGAAAGAATATTCACCCAAAGCAATAGTACTGTGGGTAGGACATTTGCCTTGCATCCGACCGACCAAGGTTTGATCCTCAGCATCCCATATGGTCCCGAGCACCACCAGAAGTAATTCCTGAGCAAAGAGCCAGGAGTAACCCCTGAGCATCACCAGGTGTGACCCAAAAAAGCAAAAAAAAAAAGCCCATCTGAAAAGTGGTTAATATCCAGAACATATCAGGCACTGGTGGAATTTCACAAGAATAAAACAGCCAACCCCATCAAAAATGGGGGAGAAATGAACAGAAACTTCCAAAAGAAGAAATTCAAATGGCCAAAAGGCAAATGAAAAAGTGCTCTTCATCATTAATCATCAGGGAGATGTAAATCAAAACAATAATGAAGTATCTCACACCACAGAGACTGGCACTCATCCAAAAGAGCAAGAACAACCAGTGCTGGCGCGGATGTGGGGAAAAAAAGAACCCAGCAATACCAATCCTGGGAATATACCCTGGAGACCAAAATCAAACAGCAGAAACACTATCTGCACTTTTATATTCATTGCAGCTCTATTCATGATAGCCAGAATCTGGAAACAACCTAAGTGCCTGAGAACAGAAGACTGGCTAAAGAAGCTATGGTACATCTACACAGTGGAATACTATGCAACTGTCAGAAAAAGACAAGTCATGAAATTTACTTTCAAATGGATTAACATGGAGACTATCATGCTGAGTGAAATTAATCTGAAGGAAAAGGACAGATATAGAATGACTGCATTCATTAATGGGATATAAATATATACCAGTGTTCTACTTGACTTGATCACTTGACATCCCGTTATTCATCAATTTGCTCGAGCCGTGCCCCAGTAACATTTCCATTTGACCTTATCACATGCCAGTGTAGCCCAATGGCATCTGGTTGCTCAGGAATACAAAGAGCCTCAAACGGTTTGTTCAGGGTCTTGACAAAGAAGTCTGGCCATCTTGTAGGTGAGCGGCCACGTGATCTTTTGACATCCCGTGGGATCCACTCAGTAACAGCTCTAGTCCAGCGGTCGTCTCCAAATTATATTACATGTCCAGCCCATCTGATTTTCGATGCCTTGGCAAAAGCGTGACAGCGTCCCTAACTCTGGAACAGCAACGTGATGTGAAGAACTCCACATCAAGAAGTGTTGTAATTGTGGGAAATGGTAATGTCAGACTAGAACTCAACATTGAATGTACACAAAGAGACTTACATGATAAACCTTAAATGTTTATATGTCAAGCCACAATGTGTAAGAGAGAGAGAGACAGAGACAGAGACAGAGACAGAGAGAAAAACAGGAAAAGAAAAAGCACCTGCTATAGAGGTAGCAGGGGTAGGGAGAGAATGTGGGGGCATTGTTGGTGGGAATGGGGCACTCGTAGAGGGATGGGTGCTAGAACAGTGTGTGACTGAGACCCAATTATGAACATCTTTGTAATTGCATATCTCAGGGTGGTATAATTAAAAATAAAAGTGTTATTACCAATGAGATGGTTAAAAGAGCTGAAGCACATGTTTTACATGTAAACGCTTCAAGAGCCCTGAGTTTGATCTCCAGCTCTGCATGGTTCCCCCAAGTACTGCTAGCAGCAATCTCTGAAAACAATTCCCCCTGTTACCAAAAGAATAAGAAAAAGCGTGGAGCTGGAGTGATAGTCCAGCTGGTAGGGTGTTTGCCTTGCACGCGGCCAGTCCATGCCAGCCCGGGTTTGATCCCTGGCATCCCATATGGTCCCCTGAGCACTGCCAGGAGTAATTCCTGAGTACAGAGCCAGGAGAAACCCCTGAACATCGCTGGGTGTGACCCAAAAAAAAATAAGAAAAAAAGTGTTAAAAAGTGTCTACATTATAGAGTCTTAAAGAGTTAATGGAAAAGCTCAATATGTTGGAAGTATTTCCTCCCCTGTGGGATGGATATGGGGGAAGAATGTGATGATCTCTTATGCTGTAACTGCCCTCTTCATCTCATACAGTCTCAGATAGGACAAACCCAGGATAGTCTGGAGCAAGGGTTCCTCTTCAGGATTCCTGCTGGGGCTGTGAAGACAAGACTGTATAGCACAGCAGGTAGGGGCGTTTGCCTTGAACGTGGCTGACCCAGGTTTGATTCCCCGGCATCCCTTCCATATGGTCCCCCCAGCACCGGCAGGAGTAATTCCTGAGCACAGAGCCAGGAGTAATCTCTGAGCATTGCCGGGTGTGACCCAAAGAAAAAAAAAAGACTAGCTTCTCAGGAAATGAAGTCCCCCAAAACTCCAAGCCAGGTACCAGATTTGATAAGTGAACTGATGACTATCCTGATGAGGTCAGTGGGAGGCAATATTCAACCCCAGAAACTAAGTCAGACTCAGAGGCAGGAACACTTTGCAGTCATCAACTTGTCTGTGAATTAAAGATAAGTAAAAAATCAACAGTTTAGGGACTCTGCTAGGTAACTAGTGTGGATATAGTTGGAGATAATCCTGGAATGTTCTTGTTACAGGCCTTTCAGAGCACAGTGTGTGGGAACACACCACATACCATCTGGCTAAGCACTTTCAAGGTTTCGATTGACGTATTGTTGGCTGAGGCAGAGCTGCGATTAGAAAGGATGGTTTCATTCTAACACTATCACCTTCTTAAGGAAAGGATAACCTCTCTTTATCAGACATGTGACCTTTTCATTGAACTTGAAGTATTTTTGGGTTGTTTGGAGATAGGGCCATATAACCCAAGAATACTTAGTCTTTGATCATCCTTCTCTGGTGACTTTCCTGTAGTGAAAGCAATAAGAGTTGTCTGGCTTCAGTATTGGGCAATTTCCATCTTTTGTTAAGAAGGGCTTAAATTTTCTTCCTGGGCTGATTATGTGTGGGGAATGAAATAATTTTCTTATGCTATTTAAGTATGCTTATGGCTTTGAATTCAGGACACTAGTTAGGACTATATAGCCTAACACTATATAGCCTATAGTATTAGAGATTTGTAATGTAGTAGATGCCAAAGTCTTTCTGTAAAATGTAACGAATAACAACAGCACACAGGGTATTTGTTAGAATGGAATAAAATAATGCATCTAAATGCATTATTTGAATAATTAGCTTCCTCTATCCACTTAATTTTTTCATATATTGAACTCTGCATATGATTGTTTTCTTTCTGCACCCTCTAATGCAAGAAACCATCACTGGAAGGGATAGATCAAGAGCAGAACATTTTATGGATATTTAGAAAAGATGGATTTGGGTCCTTTTATAAAATGTGGTAGACTTTTGATATTTTTGATCTCACATATATTTATATATATTTTACTCACATATGTAATATATTTATAACATATCTATTTTATATATAAATATATATAATACATATATATTTTAATCTCACATGTATATTATATATTTATTTTAAAGTGCTTCTAGTTCTTTCCCTCTTCTTTTTGCCTTCCCTTTGTTATTGGTATTGTTGCAATGATCAAGGTTTGCACACTTGATTTTGGTACAGACACACTTGGTTGTGGTGGGCTTGTGCTACACACTTGTAGCACTGGGGATCTTAACAGCAATACCAGTAGTCACGAAACTAAAATTAGGAGCCAGAGGTGTGACGTATAGGTGATGGTGATGTGAGGTGACCCTAAGGATTAAATTCATGACCTCACATGTGCAAAGCAGGCACTGTCACTACGTCACACCTCTGGCTCCTTATTTTAGTTTTGTGGTTTTAGCTATTCTTACACAATGTCAATGACAATCCAAGATGTAGACCTTTATAAAAAGATAAAGGCATTAAAATTGTACATATATCATAAATTAATCTTTTGTGAGGGGTATACTACATCCAGTAGTGCTTAGGATTTGCTCCTGGTGATGCTTAGGGGAACATAGACAGTGGTGGGGGGTTGAACCAGGGTCAGCCACTTTCAAGGCAAGTGCTTTATCTCATGCACTATTTCTCTAGCTGGTGTATATATATTACATATGAGAATGAATATATGTAATATATGTCTAAAATTCATTAATTTTGAATCCATTTATTTAATGGGGTTAAGAAGTAAAAGGCAGTAGATTATTTTGTATGCTTACCTTCCCATGTCCTCCTCACACTAGCCTTCACACTGAGAGATGCATCCTCACATCTGACCTTGTGCATTTACCCCTTCACCACAGCTAACTGAATAGGGAAAGCCAATATAGTATGAATCATGGGGGAAAGGGAAAACCTTCCTGTACCTCCATAGGTTATTCTAGTCTGACATATGGTGAATTAAATATCAAATAGATTGATGGGAGATACAAACCCCAAATGAGTTTAATAACAGCATCTTGACCTTTTGTCCACATGGGAGAAACTCAGTGAATCAGAATAACTCAACAAAATTATTTCAGTCGCCAACTTAATTATCTTTGACTCCTTCATGAAGGAATTTTATCTTTGTGCATGTATGTAGTGAAAGGGCTCACCACACCCAGCCTTCAGCACCCATCTATGAAACAATCTTTGTATCAGGAAACGGAGTATGTGTGTGTGCGTATGGGGGGTGGTTTGTTCCTCTAGGGAATCAACCTCATTTTCTTTGCTGAATTCTTATTTTCAGGGAGACACATGCAGAATAAATTGGTGATAGCATTTTGTAATATCTGCAATTTATTTTCAAATAGTTCAGAAAAAAAGAGATATATATCTATATATCTATATCATATACATTATATAATACATGTTTTACAGAGAAAGAAAAAGAAAATATTAGGGCATTATGATAATTGGCCAATCAATGAAAAAGGTAAAGATAATCTAGTGTTTATTATGCTATTATTTATTACTGCATTAACCCTGCCGTTTTCTTTGGATTAAACTTTCAAGGTTAAAAAATAAGCAATGAAAACAAAAAAGCCCTTCATAAAATTAAACAAGACTCATTGAGTTAGAAATGAGCTTCAGAGCCTCTAGCCAAGTCTGCTAGGCTTTGAGCTGAGAAACAGCACATTTGTCTGGGATGGAGCAACCAACCCCAAGCAGGAGAGGAAACTATGCTTTTAGGGAGAGACAGGGAGAAACCGAAGTGCAGAACCATGCAGGAATCCGAGCCTCAGACTGAGGAGATAGGAAGAGCCTCACCCGCCCTGCTTCCGCCTGTCAGGCCCAGTTCTGAGACAACACCTGGCTCTTTTGCTGCCCTTCAGTCCCATGAGGCCCCCCTTAAGTCCCTTGAATATATATTTTTTAAGATACATATTTTTTTTCTTTTGAGGTGTCACACCAGACCCTGCTTAGGGCTTACTCCTAGCCTCTGAACTCAGGAATTACCTCCTGGTGGTGCTCAGGGGACCTTGTGGGATACCGGGGATCAAACCTGGTCAGCTGTGTGCTAGACAAAAATCTTACAAGCTATGCTATTACTCCATCCCTATCCTTTAAAATATTTTTGCTTAAAATATTAATATTTTGCTTAATATTTTTTGCTTAAAATTAACTCTGCTCTGAAAAAATCACTTTCAATGATTTTTTCCATCTTTCTTGGGGGTTAATCACAGGTGCAATGAAATCATATATGAGGAGCTTAGGTACAAAGTGGAGGGGTGTGGGAGAAGCAAAATATTCTTTCCATTTCTTAGTTACACTTAATTTCTTCTACCTGCTAGCAGAATCTGAGTTCATCTCTAGGTTTAACATTTTTCTTCCCCCTATGATGAAATAGGCTGAAATTGTGGGTCTTCACCACAGATGCGTTCTTGGAATCTGAGAGATGTCCCCCTTACTGTCTGCTTCTACTCCCCACTGTGAGGCTCTCCCTAGCTTTGAGCTCTCAGGAATTCTCTGAAGCAGCTTCTGACCCCTGTGTCCAAACTGCCTCTAGGATCAGATCATTTAACTGCCCGTTGGCAGTGGAGTTTTACCTCTCCTTGAACTGATGTTCTCTACACAGATTCTGAAAATTCTGTTCATCTTCCTGAAGAAGACTGTGGAAAGGTCTAAAGGTCTTTCTCATGTCACAAATGTGATGACTACTTTCCCTTTCCTCTGTGCTCCATGAGATGGGAACTGGTTCAGTGGTCTCTTGCAATTCTACTATTTCTAGTTCATTGAAACACCATGTTCTGTTGTTCTGTTTAATTACAAAATAAGTAGATCTAATAGAGACTTCCTGTATTGTTCTTTTAAGGAAACATTACATTCATATCTTCTTTTTTTTGTTTTTGAGGGATTGGAGGGGTGTGGCACACCACACAGTGTTCAGACCTGTCTCTGTGCTCAGAGAGGGTGATACTGGTAGTGCTCAGGAGGCCACATGTGGTGCCAGGGATTGAGGTGTGGTCAGATCTATGCAAGGCCTATACTTGCATAAGCTTGGAACTGTCTCTTAGGCCTTTGAAATCCATATGTTGATAATATATATGACATAATTTTGTATCTAAAAATTTGAGTGGATATTTTCTCTTGTTATCTAAAACCAATAATTTAGATATAATCATCCCTTTTTTTTCTTGAAAAGTCCACTTTGAAACCAACAATTAAGAACCAATTTCTTTGTTATTTGTATCTTATCTCAACAAACTAACTCTGAAATAAAGAAAACATCTGGTCAAATAGAGACTGGTCAAGGGATATTAGAAAATGTCAGCATGAGAGAAAGAACATATAAAGTTATATTATCCTAATGTAGGCCAATGGAATATTAATATATTTGGGGATTTGAATGAACCACAGAGTTTTCCTTACCCAAAGTTTCCTTCATGAAGGTAAAAGCATTCCCCTTGATAAGATTTTACTACGTGGTAACAGCTCATCAACCTACAACTTGTGTTGGCTGGGGACAACCCCAATAATATAAGTTCAGCTGAAGATAGAAGGTAAAAGGAAAAATCTTTATGGCACTGCAGCAGATCTCATAGAAGTCACACACCATAGAGTCTGTTTATGGGCAAGCACTTTGAACCTTCACATAAAGGTCATATATTTTTATTTATATATTCAAACACACTCAGTTTTCAAATTTCTAAAGTTTTGGGGTTGTTAGTGACAGAAGGATCTGGTTGTATATTTCAAACAGCTTAGAAAAAATGCTGATAGCATGATAGCATGAAGGAGTTGGATTTATAGAAAATATCAAATAAAACATTAAGCATATTGGGGCCAGAGCAATAGTCCAGCAGGTAGGGTGTTTGCCTTGCACGCAGCCGGCCCATGCCGGCCGGGTTCGATCTCCGGCATCCCATATGGTCCCCGAGCACCGCCAGGAGTAATTCCTGAGTGCAGAACCAGGAGAAACCCCTGAGCATCGCCGGGTGTGACCCCAAAAAGCAAAAAAAAAGCATTTAGCATATCAATGCAGTCTAAGAAGTTTAAAGCAAAAAATAATGTCTGAAATTTCTCATTTGTTTCTGTGAACAGAATGGTAATTGATCAGTGTCTTAGATCTCTGTATAAATTCAGAGAAACTTATTCCAAATATGAAATATGTGATTCATAATATAATAATTTTAAATAATGTAAATAGTATAATATCACTACATGCCCTGAAACTTTGGGGTGCATTAGCTTTTTATAAATTGAAGTTAAGTTTTAAGACCTCAAAACTTTTTTTTTCAAAGATTGCTTTGGACTGAATTATGTCTTTTATAGTTTATATGCTGAAGCCCTATATTTTTTTCTTTTTTGGGTCACACCTGGCAATCAGGATTTTCTCCTGGCTCTGCACTCAAGAATTATTCCTGGCGGTGCTTGGGGACCATATGGGATATCGGGGATAGAACCCTGGGATTGAACCTGAGTCGGCTGTGTGCAAGGCAAATGCCCTACCTGCTGGACTATTGCTTTGGCCCCATGAAGCCCTATTTGGAGATAGGGCCTTTAAAGAGGTGATTCAATTAAAACAGTCATTCTAAGCTGGAGGTGTCCTTATACAAGGACAGATCAGGATACACAGAGAGACCCATGCAGGGATCACCTACATGAAAAGACCCATGAACAAATGCGAAAAGTTGAGGAGAATGTTCTCAGAGAAAACAAAGCCTGGGGTCGGAGCGATAGTACAGGGGGGAGGGCACTTGCCTTGCACATGGCTGAACCAGGTTCGATACTTGGCATCCCATGTGGTCCCCTGAATACTGCCAGGAGTAACACCTGAGTGCAGAACCAGGAGTAATCACTGAGCATCGCCAGGTGTGACCCAAAAAAGAAAAAAAAAAGAAAAACAAAACAAAGCCTGCTGCCGTCTTAGTCTGTGATTTCCAGAATTAAAACTGTGAGAAAGTAAACTTTTTTGTTTAAATTACTACAAAGGCGAGTTTGAAACCAAAACCAGTCTCACCCTGTGTGCTACTGATATGTCCTGAGGCCTTATAATTTAGTCACAAACCAGTGAAGGGAATTTTCCAAGTCTCTAGGAAGATTGAGAATTGAATGAAGTATTTTTTCTTGAGGGCATGAAATGTGGTGTAGGAGAAAAAACATAAAGTTTCCTGTGCTCTCCCATTTAGAAGATGGGCTACAGTCTACAGTCTTTTCTGAGCTAAGATTTGCTCAATTATAAAACACAAATGAACCGTGCAAGTTGTTTAAGATTACATTCAGTTTTTTTGCACAAAATACTGATTATGATCTTAGCACATAATAGCCATGAATTTAGTGTTACTATTATTTTTACTAAAATTAATCATGCTCTGAAGCCATCAATAGATTAAATTGTGTTTGGTATTCTCTATTGAAGGAAGGGGTGAGCATATTTTTCCTAAAATAGATCTTTATCCTTATGTAATAAGAGCCAAATGTCCTTGTGGTTAAAGAATGTGCATTAGGTATTCAGAACACTTGATTATTCAGAACTATTCTCCAAACAATGTCAACAGTTGAAATCTCAGTGTAAATATTTGGTACCCTATGAAGTGCTTCCAAATCCTATTCTCCTAAATTCTCCTCTCCAGGGATTCAGTTTCCTTCAGATCTACCACATGGCTTCTCCAACCTTGAAATTTTTCTTATATTTTTTGTGATTTATTTCTTAAAGTGTCTATAGTGATGACTGTGTATCAATTTTAACCAAGAAATAAAGTTGTAAAACCTGCTAAAATGTAAGTCACTTGATCACTTGAATCCCGTTATTCATCGATTTGCTCGAGCGGGCGCCAGTAACATTTCCATTGGACCCTATCAAGTGCCAATGTAGCCCAATGGCATCTGGTTGATTCAGGAGTATGAAGAGCCTCAAACCGTTCCTTCAGGGTCTTGACAAGGAAGTCTGACCATCTTGTAGGTGGGTGGCCACGTGATCTTTTGACATCCTGTGGGATCTAGTCGGTAACGGCTCTAGTCCAGCAGTTGTCTCCAAATCGCATTACATGTCCAGCCCATCTGATTTTCGATGCCTTGGCAAATGAGACAGCATCCCTGATTCTGGAATAGCAATGGAGGTCAGAACTCCGGATTCCTCTCTCACTTGAGTGAGGCGTGATATTCCAAGCATAGCCCTTTCGATTCCTCTCTGGTAGACCCGAATAGCATTCTCATCCTGCTTTCGTAGGGCCCAGGTCTCTGAGGTGTATGTTAATGCAGGGAGAATGGTGGAGTCAAAGAGATGTGCCTGGAGCCGGAGGCTAAAATATAAGTAGACGTCATAATGAACATCGTTGTTTGTTCTCTGCTAGCCTTAACGAAATGATTGAAGTGAGTGAGAGTGATAGATGCTAAAATTCATGTGTGTAGGAGTGAGTGACAGGAAATTAAAGATAACCACAGACAAGAGCATGAAGAGGGAGCCAGACTGGGAAAATGGTTTTTGTTTGTTGGGAGAAGTTTTAGATGTATTTATGGAACTGTTTTAAGGTGAGACTTGGTTGGGGCAGAGGCACTGAACTGTTCTCTGGAACACACAGGAAGTAGAAAAAATCAAGACTATGATGTATAAGTTTAGGGGGAAAAAGGTAAGAGAAATTGAGAGGGTTTCTGCCTACTATCTAAAAGCCTTTGTGACCAAACATGCAAACTGAGAGAGATGGAAAATAGACTGGAGAAAGGGCTTCTAGGGGATGTATGTAACTGTCAATATGGAGAATGAGAAATTCTATTTCATGTGACTGCAACTGAAATCACTACTGAGGACCAGTTTGGGAGAAATTAAGATTTATTATTATTAAAGACAACTACAAGTAGTAAAGTTTTTTGAGGAGAGGAGTAATACCATTAAGCACTTAGGAAAAGTTCTAAGTGCGTCCGCATCCAGATGGTACAGGTAATCTTTGTCAAAATTGTGGGTTATTGGTAATGAGACTGAAGAAAGGACCGGGTATAGGCTCCTCTTGAAAGATCAGGTGGGGTTTTTTTTTGTCTTTTTTTTTTCAGGTAGGGTTTTGAAACCAGGGTAGTTCCATCATATCATTCTTTTCTTTTCCAGGCAGTACCAAGTGACGCTGGTAAAGTGGATGCTAAAGGTAGTGTGGAGTGATTCTAGGGATGGTTTTGCCCCTCTGATCCTATTAATTAATTTCACCCCATGAAAGATTTTGATGACCATTGGTTTTGGTTTCCATTTTTTTCCCCTCCACATTTACCATCCAACTTCATAGTTGTCTTCTTGGTGCTATTGCCACAGCCAGCGCTTTAGAGATCTGAACTCCAGCTGAGGCCCTCCTCTGAACCAGAGATGCTCTAGCACAGGCAACCACAAGACTAGACTCTCCTCAGAAGGGCCTTATTTCTTCATTTCTGGGTTTGGATAATTCTGACCTCTTCCCTGGAATGGTAACTGCTTCCCATGATAATATTACCTCCTTCTGCACCACCCCTTTACTTTTCAGTTCTCAATTCCTATGTAGTTTTTAAGCTACATTCTATGGAAAAAATAATAAATCCTTTTTAGTTTTTTATTCAAACTCCATGGTTTACAAAATTGTCCACAATCCAGTTATTTTGGGCATTCATTGTTCCAACACCAATTCCACCACCAGTATGAACTTCCCTACCATCTCCCACCCCCATCCCCTAAGCCTGCCCCCTTCACAGGCACAAAAATAATTTGTTTCTGTATTGCTTTTATATACTTTGTAATTTTTGTCTTATATAAAAGAAAAAATTGCAGACTCAAAACTCTTACATAAGAGTGTAATGATAGTCTACTTTGTTTTCCTATGTATAAAAATCTTTAATTTCATCATCACAAATGCCTAATGCAATTATAAAAAAAATTCAGCATAATAAACTTTGTGAAAATTGTTATATCTCACCATAGATTCATTAAAGTCATTGTCTGAGTCTTTTTTACTAGTTGAGCCTTCAGTGTTATTATTTTTATTTATTGCACTTAGTTGGCTTCTATGCTATTTTTTTCCCATCTTATTTGGTATGGTCCTACTCAGCTGTCAGTATTGTGGGAGGTGTCATGAGGCTGTGAATGCAGCGACATTCTTCAGGAATTCCAGGATCTGTAGAACTGGGTTGATGAATTTCAGCAGCTTGGCTTGTGTCCCTTCCAAGACTAGTGATGCTGAAGCTGTGGAGCTGGACCATTGCTTTCATGGCAGCAGCTGTGGGGTGTGGAGTGTGTCTGCTGGGGTTTCAGACAGTGGGGGGGTGTAGGGTGGGGGCGGCTTCCCAGCCCTCTCTGAGAAGGCATTAGAGTTCTCCACCCCCAAAAACTAGTATGCCTGGAATTTTTCCTTTTGATTTGGAGTCTCTGCAGAGATTTGCCATGAAACAGTGAAATTAGGCTATTTGTGTGGTTTTCGTGGCGTGGCTGTGGGGTGTGGGTACAGCTTCTGGGGCTTTGTCAGGAAGGAACTTGGTCCACCCCCTCTTCCGCGAGTGCTTTAAAGTTTTCAACTGGGAGACCCATGTACCTTGAACTTTTGTTTTGCGGCTTGGCTTGATTCTCTTTCAGTATTAGTGGTGGTATAGCTGTGGAGCTGGGCTGTTCCTTACATGGCAATGTCAGCAGAATGTTCTTAATTAAGTCCCTATTAGAGAGTCATTGTATGAGTTTACAGTGGTTGCCATAGTGAAATACTCAAAACTGGGTAGAGTAGCTTAAAGAAAGAAATTTATTATCTCACAGTTGTGGAGACTAAATATCCAGAACCAAAGTTTTGGCAGGGCCAGTTTCTGCTGAAAGCTATGAGGGGAGGGTCTGCTAGGCCCCTCTGCTCACTGTAGATGCCCATGCAGAGCTGGTTTCTGCCAAGAGCTGAAAGGCTGGGTCTGTCCAGGCCCCTCTCCCTCCTGTACATGCCCATCTGTTTTCTCCCAGTACCGCTCACTCCATAATTACAGAAAATTTGTGTGACTTTCTCCCTTCTCCCTTTTTCTTCCCCTCTTCACCCCACCAAGTGAAAACTTGGAAGGACTCTCTGGCATTAGGTAAAGCTAAAAGATACTCCTAAGTTTGGAAAGTGTGAGGGCTTGAACCTGGGAAAAGCTGTCTCATTAATTATTTTTGGCTCTAACTGGGTTAAGACAGAACCTTGGTAATACTTTTGTTTTGTTTAGCATGTGGTACAGAGGGTTCAGTACTTGCACCCAAAGCATGTTCTTTAGTCCTTTGGGCACCTCCCCAGCCCAGGAGCACTTTTCCATCCAGTGTGATGAATAGCAATTTGAGGGACTATGCTGAAGTTTTCATTGTCACCTCTCGTTCAGTGTCCATGGGGAAGTAATCTGATATCTCAAAGCTTTGAATCTTATCCTCTAGCAAATATATGTAGTCATTTCTGCTTCAAAGGTTAAGTTAGGTATTAAGGTATAATGGGTAGAGAGCTCAGAGGACTTTGCTAAAGGGAAATTGTTGCTTTGGACATGGGTATGGTATTGGATCATGCTTTGTTTGTTTTCAGTGCTAGAGATCAAAATTGAGATCTCATAAGGGTTAGGGGTAGGAGAAGGAATAGGGTTAGGGTTAGTACAGGAGTGAACTTACAGGACAAATTGCTGGCCCTTCTAACATAAATTTGGAGAGATTTGAGATGTCTTAAAACATTGTCTTAAAGCTGCTGAAAGCTATGAGGGAGGGTCTGCTAGGCCCCTCTGCTCGCTATAGATGCCCACGCAGAGCTGGTTTCTGCCAAGAGCTGAAGGGCTGGGTCTGTCCGGCCCCTCTCCCTCCTGTACATGCCCATCTGTTTTCTCCCAGTACCGCTTCACTCCATAATTACAGAAAATTTGTGTGACTTTCTCCCTTCTCCCTATTCCTTCCCCTCTTCACCCCACCAAGTGAAAACTTGGAAGGACTCTCTGGCATTAGGTAAAGCTAAAAGATATTCCTAAATTTGGAAGGTGTGAGGGCCTGAACCTGGGAAAAGCTGTCAATGTTACTTCAATTAATATATGTAATGTATTATATATATATGTAATTAATATATGTAATATATTATATATATAATTCATTAAATTACAATTAATATATGTAATAAATTAATAATGATTAATATATGTAATAAATCCTTTAATGTATGCATTACAATCCACAATATGTAAGAGAAGGAAGAGAGAGAGAAGAGATAAAAAATCTGCCATAGAGGCAGGCTAGGGGAGGATGGGGGGGAAGTGGGGACATTGGTGATGGGAAATGGGCACTGGTGGAGGGGATGGGTGCTGGAACACTGTATGACCGAAAGACAAACATGAACGTCTTTGTAATTGTATATCTCACGGTGGTATAATAAAAGAAAAAATGAATTTAAAAAAATAGATCAAAGGTAAAAGAACAAAAAAAATTTCTTTACAAGTTAATTTTATTATTTTTTTCCCCCCCAAATATCATTACACCATTTTAGACATACAATTGAAAGATGCTCATGTAGAGTTTTGGATCCACAGTGTTCCAACACCCATCCCTCCACCCAAACCCATCTACCATCACCAATGTCCCCACCTCCCTCCCCTCCGCACCCCAACCACCCGGAAGATTCTGTATGTCATTTCCTTTGTCTCTATATCTCCTTCCCGACAAACTTTCCTGCTCTTCGTGGAATACAGTGCATTAAATGACATTACTGTTTCACTATTTTAGTGGACCGCGCCGCAAGCGGCCGCGCGATCTGGGCTCGAACTGGTCTTGCTCAGTTGATCTGTTCGTGGGTCAGTTTCTCAGCGTCGGACAGCGAAGATGGTGGCTAGTGTGATGGGCGAGTTTCATCTGGCTGCTTCCGGGACCCCTCAGAGGCGATGGCCAACACCCAAAACCCATCTGCCCTCCTTGGGATCCCATCGTCAGCTGGGCTCGGCGCGAGCCGGGCTCCAGTCTCCCCAGCACGCTTGCGGCTCTGCATACTGGTTCCCGGGGCAGTTCCTGGGCGGGTCCACCAGGCTCGGCAAAATGGAGGAGGGGGGAGTGGCTTAACACAAGTTAAAAAATAAATAAATCAGATAATATTTTAAAAAATTCCAATTTCCTTTAAAAATTAAAAATATATTTCAAGAGGAGAGAAATGTATTGTTCCTCCTGTTTAGTTGATAAGAGGGATTTGGGGCTAGAGAGATAGTATGGGGGCTAAGGTACTTTTATTGTAAGCAGCCCACGTTGATTTGGTATCTGGTACCATCAGGAGTAAGATACATGAGCACAGAGCCAAGAGTAAACCTTGAACACCATCAGATGTGACCCCACCCAAAAACAAAGCAAAATGAAACAAAGTTAGGATTTGCTATGTACAGCGGACTTCTGTGTACAGTGGACGCTTACCTGACAAGGCTGTACTGACCACTGGATTTCATGTCTTCACTCCCAGATATATTTAACTCAAGTGATTTCTTTCCAACGGAAATCATCTTTCAGGCTCATTTGGGTGGTGTTAATGGTGCTCCCTCCCAACCTCTCTTTGTTCTGTAACTCATTTCTCTGCTCCTTTTGGCAAGAGCTGGCTTTGTCTCTGTTATAGACCCCATTTCCCAAACAAATCTTGGCCAAGTTTCTCATTATGCACCACACCCTTGTTTCTAAGGGGAGAATGTTTCCCCACATGACTTTGTTTAGGCAATCTTGTTTCTAAAAGCTAACAAGCTGTGAGCTGCTTAAAAATGTAGTAGTTACTTGTGAATAGTACAGCTACATGCAGTCAGACAAAATGTACTATTTGGGAACAGAAAAGTATTGTTTCACTAAAATTCTGAATAGTTTCTTCCATGTATAGGTATAGTGAGAAGCTTCACTGAAATTTGAAAGTCACAGAGCTGTCATGTGGGAAGTATCTAGGTGAAGAAACTGTCTTTTCCAAGCCAAGGGCAATTCAGAATCTCAGAGGGGCGAGATCACAGCCAGGAAGTAACTTGGTGTGCAGCAAACATACTGAGGGGAGGAGAGCAAGCAATGGGGAGCAGACAGGAAGTGTGGAGGATTCCAAGTAGGAAATTTCTCAGTCAGAAGCAGCATCCAGCTCAAGGCCAAGTCTAAAGACACAAAAATCCCTGCCTTTGAAACATGTCTTGGTCTTGGTAGAAAAGCTTTTCCTGGCCTCTTACTGACTCCAAACACAGCGATAAACTCAGTAAGCATCTAGCAGGCTCAGAGAGGTCTTGGCAGGTAGTGGACTTGGATTTCTTTCTTTGAAGGGGTCACACCCAATGATTCTCAGGGGACCATGCAGTGTTGGGCATTGAACCAGTGTGTTCTAGGCTTTGAATTATTAACCAGCCCCTTCACATCTTCGTGGGTAGGGGGCCTGATAGATAGTACAGTGGGTAGGATGTTTACCTTGCATGCAGCCGACTCAGTTTTGATCCCCTGCATCCCATATGGTCCTCTGAGTAATTCCTGAATGTAGAGCCAGGAGTACTACCCATGAGCATTGTCAGGTGTGACCCAAAAGAAAAAAATCTTTATGGGCATATGCCTATATTTGGTTTTCAACTGTAGTTACAGGACTGGGTGCTTTCTCTCAGTGCTATAAAGGAGGCAGTGCTCTGAGGTAGATGTAGAGAGGGGACAGTGTGGTTCATTTACATAAAAATTAACTTCCCACATTGAGGGGAAGGAATTCTACAAAGGACTGGATCTTGTTAGAGCTATGCACCAATCTATGAGGATTATCTATCAGTATCTATCAGATGTCAGCTTAATGGTTCAGTGTCAGCTGAACCCTCCTTCATGCCATCTGTCAAAATCTTTTCTCCAGTGAGTCAAGCCCATGTGGTCCGTGGTTCCCTTCAGAGAACCCAATTCTGAGTTCCTGTTGCCCCCTTCTCTTAGCTTTTCTGCTCCTTCCCACTTGCAGTAATGGGTTTACTACCCCTCAGGACTCATCTGTCACCTATGACTTGGGAATTCTAATAGAATTCCATCAAATTTTAGAGCCAGAGGGAACTAGCTTGCAGAACATATTATCCAACTTCTTCATTTAACAGTGGAGCAAACACAATTTACAGCTGAGCGCTTTTGAAGGGAGCCATTACCCATTTGTGGCCTAAATATGAGCAAAAGTCTGGCAGCAGCGAGAAAGAGAGACCGGGAAGCAGAGAGAGAGAGGCTGAGCTAGGAGCAGTGGAAGAAGGTTTTCAGGCTGCCTGGTTCCGCCTTGTGTTTCTGCTTTCAGGGAGACACCCCAGTACTCTAATGTCAAATTCCCTTCTGCTTGTGACAAGGTCAGTTTCTGTTACTGGCATGACTGTAACTTTACACAGATTGTTGCAGTATGCTGTTGCCCAGAGCCTCTGCATCTTGCCGGGAGTTGCGTCCTGTAGGCCACTTTGTAGATAGGTAGCATAAAACAGGTTTTTTTTTCTTTTTGGGTCACACCCAGTGATGCTCCTGGATCTGCACTCAGGAATTACTCCTGGCACTGCGTTGGGGACCATATGTGATGCTGAGGATCAAACCGGGTTGACTGCATGGTAGGCAAACCCCTACCTGCTGGACTATGACTCCAACCCGAAAAAAAGTTTTATTTGTGGCAGTTTATCTTACCATATATTCTATGTTGGCTGGTATAAATATTTTTCTGGACTATGACTCCAACCCAGAAAAAAGTTTTATTTGTGGCAGTTTATCTTACCATGTATTCTATGTTGGGTGGTATAAATATTTTCTCATGCTGCCACAATCATCGTGGGACTAGATAAGACCTTATCAGTATATTTACCTGGCTATTTTGGATCTCTAAGTAATTAGACTAGAGATAAATGCTGTTTGCCTCGAAGCAAACACACGTGTCTCTCTAATAAGTCTAAAGGCTAATATACAAAACAACTCTGAAGTAAAGATGAGAATCTTGTGAAGGCTTGGAGAAATATATACCTGGCTGTAGAATATCCATTGGTACAGATGCTTGTCTTTGTATTCTGAGATACAGTTCATCTCAGATGCCCTTCACCCCACTCTACACTGCAGGGGCAGTTATAAGGCAGACCTTGGATGGGCAACATTAACATTTCAATAGGGCTAGGTGAGGTCCTGGAAGAAGTTACCTGAGGGAATTGACCCTAACTACTACCTGTTGGTGTGGGTGGTCTGAATCAAAAAGATACAAAAGAAGTAGCCTGCTTTCTTCCACCTCTCTTTTGCCTTTTACCTTTTCACCTTCTCCCTCTGCTCACTGCCTCTCCGTTCTCTTCCCTGTAAGGACTTAACACATGGTAGCAGCCATCTCGGCCTAGGATTCTAAACCTCCATGTGACCAGGGCCCAGCTGGGAACTCAAAGTCTGGGGTTTTCCTATTGTTGGATTGTATTGCCAGAACCTGTGAGTGTAAAGTTTCAACCTTTTGAAACTTTGCTGGATTTTTCTCTCTTCACCAGCCACCGATCCCTGGGGAATAAGGGAATCCCCTGACCCTGCTCCTGGATTTTGTCAGGGAGCCTAGCATTCCCCAACAAGTGGAGATCCCCTCGAGATTCCTGTTCTGCTCCTGATTTTGTTAGGGTGCCCAGCATTCCCAGACAACATATAATGATCAGAATTCAGGCATGGAGTCACCTACAGGGGAAGACTAACTGCAGCTGAAGCAGTAACTATTGGTATATTTATTTCTTATGGCTGCTGTGAAAAGTAACTTCAGCTGTGCTAGTTTACACAGCACAAACTGCTTTTCTCACAGTTCTGGAGGCTAGAAGTCCAAAATCATGTCCCTGGGCCAAATTCCAGGGTCCTGCTCCCTCTAGCATCTTCCACAGTGTCTAAGAAAGAAATATTTGTTTCTCTTTCTATTTTATTTTTTGCACCATACCCACTGGTGCTCAGGGGTTATTGGCAGTGCTAAGGAAGTCATATGGGATGGCTTGGATGAAACCCAGGCTGGCTGTGCGCAAGGCAAATGCTCATTTGCTGTACTGCTCTCTGGCCTCTGGAAATCTGTTTTAAGCTCCTCTGGCTTCTACTGGCTGCTGTTATTCCTTGACTTGCAGCCATATCAGCCCCTTTAATCTCTGCCTCTAGGTTTATGTCTCTATGTTTGTGCATAAAATCTCCCTATTCATTCACATAAGGATATTTTTTATTGCATTTAAGGTCTTTCCTTATAATCCAGGAAAATATTCTATCATCAGGATCCCTTTTGCCACTTAAGGTAACATTTGACTATTCCAGGGAATAGAATGTGATGGTCTTTGGTGGGGAGGGAGGATCACTTCACTTCACTTGATCACTTGAATCCCGTTATTCATCGATTTGCTTGGGCGGGCGCCAGTAACATTTCCATTGGACCCTGTCACGTGCCAATGTAGCCCAATGGCATCTGGTTGATTCAGGAATATGAAGAGCCTCAAACCGTTCCTTCAGGGTCTTTACTAGGAAGTCTGACCATCTTGTAGGTGGGCGCCCACGTGATCTTTTGACATCCCGTGGGATTCAGTCAGTAATGGCTCTAGTCCAGCGGTTGTCTCCAAATCGCATTACATGTCCAGCCCATCTGATTTTCGATGCCTTGGCAAACGAGACAGCATCCCTGATTCTGGAATAGCAACAGAGGTCAGAACTCCGGATTCCTTCTCTCACTTGAGTGAGGCGTGATATTCCAAGCATAGCTCTTTCGATTCCTCTCTGGGAGATCCGAATAGCATTCTCATCCTGCTTTCGTAGGGCCCAAGTCTCTGAGGCATATGTTAATGCATGGAGAACGGTGGAGTCAAAGAGATGTGCCCGGAGCTGGAGGTTCTTTTGTCCTTTTAGCTATTTCTTCGATGCCTTTGAAGGCATTCCATGCCGCTCTCTTCCTCCTGCGCAGCTCAGGTTTTAGGTCGTTCATCATGTTGATTTCTCGACCTAGGTACACATAACTGCTGCATTCAGAGATGTTTGTTCCATTGAGAGTGAATGGGACCTCTGGAACTAGTTCATTCTTCATGAACATAGTTTTCTTTAGATTCAGCTGTAGACCTATCTTTCCACATTCTCGGTCAAAGTCAGCCAGCATTTGTGCCGCTTGGCTAATGTTTGGTGTTATTAGAACAATGTCATCAGCCAAGCGGAGGTGGTGTAGTTGCCGACCATCTATCTTCACTCCCATTCCTTCCCATTCTAATTGTTGCATGATGTTCTCGAGGGTGGCGCTGAAGAGTTTTGGTGAAATGGTATCACCCTGTTGAACCCCTCTTTTCACATTAATGATCACTTCTTTGTAGAATGGTGAGATCCTGGTGGTGAATCCGTAATACAGCTCTCGAAGAATTTTGATGTATTGGGTTTGAACACCCTGTTTGCCTAGGGCTTCGATGACTGCTTCAGTCTCCACAGAATCAAAGGCTTTCTGTAAATCAATGAACGTGAGACAGAGCGGCATCTTGTATTCCCTACAAACCTCAATGAGCTTGGTTACCGTGTGGATATGGTCGATTGTGCTGATTGTGCTGTGGGGAGGGAGGAAGCAACCATTATTCACTTTATTTACTATTATTCACTTTATTTACCTATCACAGTTGGAACATTTGAAAAAAGAAATGCCATCTGTGAGGATACTAGCTTTCAATGGAATGATAAAGAAAGAGAAGAGGGTCCTGAGCAAAGGACTGCTGCTAGGGTGCCACCCTGTATGCACAGCTGACCCGGTTCAATCCCTGGCATGCTATATGATTCCTAAGCCTGCCCAGAGTGATCCCTAAGCACAGAGCCAGGAGTAAGCCCTGAATACCACAAGGTGTGGCCCAAAACCAAAAGCAAAATAAAACAAAACAAAACAAATGAAGCCAGAATGGACCAAAGAGATAGGTCAGGAGGTCAGGGTCTTATGGTGATAAGACATATGATTTCCAAGAAACAAAGGATTGCCAAGAAACAAAGGCAGTAGTCCTGAGCACTTCCAGGCATGACCCAAAACCCCAAAGAATAAAACAGAAAGATAGAGCCTAAGAGTTAGCCTAGGTTTTTTTTTTTTTAAGATTTAAAAAAATTTTTTATTATACCACAGTGAGACATACAATTACAAAGGTGTTCATAATTGGTTCTTGGTAGTACAGTATACCAGCACCCATCCCTCCACCAGGGCCCCATTTCCACCACCAATGTACCCCACCCCCTCCCGCCCACCCCCAGGCTGCCTCAATAGCAGGTACCCCAGTATCCTCTCTTTCTCACTCTGTCTCTCTCTGTCTCTGCATCTCTCTCCCTCTTCTTTTTACACATTGTTAGCCTAGGTTTAAACAACAAAAATTACCTATGTCAGATCCTAATTTGACCCTCCACCTTGGTATTCCTCCAGAGAAGATGGATTCATCATGCTGTTGGTGTGTAGACAGATCAGTATTTTCACTTACTGTGATCCTTTGTTCTAACTCCAAGAGACTTTTTATAATTTGCATGCTTATGCATATTGATCTCTAGTGAAGAATATGCTGATCTGTATACAGCATGTAGGTTTTCAGATGAAGTCTATTTCATCAGGGTCAGAAAATAAACACAATCCAACACACTAAGAGTGAATCCATCCTATAAGGAGAGGACAAGCCGAGTAATAAGCACTTGGTAATAATCCCAAATTCCTAAAGGACTATAATTACCCAAGCTTGAGTCCGATTTTCCACCCTGCTAGAATAATCAACTGTGGTTAGAAACAAGGCTTCTTTGTTTTTATTTTGTTTTATTTTGGGAGGGATAGTTCGTTTTCCTCAAAAGGTGGAGTTTGGCAAACAACGGAGATAATGGCCACTGTGCTCTGTGTTGTACTAACTCTCAAAATATACTCCAATTACACACGTTGTCTATACTTTATTCTAAGTCTCTATGTTTTGTGTACATTTTAATACTCATTGCAAAATGATAGTTTCTTCAAAGTATTTTACTTCTAAATTAATCTATAATTTATCTTTGATTTACAATTTGTGATGATTATTTTTTATCTTCTACCTCTGTGATTTTAGCCTTGTCATATTATTTCCTGTATGTTATGACGTACTAGGTTTAAAAACAACTTACTTTATATTAAATACATTAATTAGAAGAAACTTTCATTTAAACAGTTTAAACAAATTAAAAACTTATATCACTTTCCTTAAATAGAAGGTAATTGTGCAAATAAGCCTAGCAGGATGTTAGAATGTGATTTTCAATCATGGTTTTGTTTCTGTTTTTATTTTTTTGTCTTTGGGGTCATATCTGGATTTGTTCAAAGTTGTTACTAGTTCTCTACTCAGGACTCACTCCTGGTGGTGCCTAGGGGACCATCTATAGTGTTGGGGATGGAACCATGTTTGGCTGCATGCCAGGTAAATGTCTTTTGCATCCTATTATTTCTCAAGCCTTCTATCACAGATTAGATTAAGTCTACAATGCAATCTATAACTTGAAATGGTATGTTACCAGAGCTATTCACTGTCACTGTATCACTGTCTTCCCGTTCATCATTGATTTGCTCGAGCGAGCACCAGTAACATCTCCATATGACCTGTCTCATGCAAGTAAAGTCCAACGGCACCTGCTTGCTCCAGGAACATAAAGAGCCTCAAACCATTCCATAAGGTCATGGGAATGAGGTCTATAATTGTTACTGGTATCTGGCATATCAAATACGACACGGGTAGCTTGCCAGGCTCTGCCTTGCGGGTAGCATACTCTTGTAGTCATCTCAAAATCCAGCATTTATTAATGAACTGCGTGGCCGCATGCGGCCGCGCGAGCCAGGCTGTGATAGGCTATTAAGGATGGAATTTACATATAAAACTTCTAAGATTGTCTTTGCATAGTTGTTGTTTTTCATCGCATCTGGCTGTTGGGTCCAGGGACAACACACATAGTTGGGTGTGTGTGTTGATTGTGGTGGAATGGCAGTATCAAATGTCATTTTGGTGGTACTTCCATCAAACCAAGGTCTCCCTCACGCAAAGCATGTGCACCTAGTGTAAAGACTATCTTTCACCTAAACATTATTAACAAAAAAGACCCTGGCCTGCTTGGATATTATGTAATGGTAGTAAAAAGCTTTCCCAGTAGATAAAGTTTAAAGGTAACATAAGTTCTGGGGATGTTGCTCAGTGGAAGAACTCAGGCCTTGCATGTGTGAAGCCTGGGTTTGATGTCCAGTACAGCAAAACAATCAGTAAAGTAAAAGAGACACAGGAAACAAAACATAAAGTGGATTTTGATTGTGTCACAGTTATGTTCACGTAACACCCAAAAAGCATGGTAAAAAATAAGAAATTAAAAAACAATAAAAATCAAACAGTAAAGATAATTTGTTTTCGGGGTGCATGCAAGAAAATGGAGGCTTAAACATGTGATGACTCAATATTTGAGGTTCAACGTTGGCTTACAGACCCACTAAGCCTTGGTGCTTCCTTGGTTCAGAGGGGGTTTGTCACTGCTGGAAAGTGTACCAAGTTGAAACACCAAGACAGCCTACCCTGATTGGATGAGCTATCAACATGGGAGTAACAGTCACCATGGGAGAACTGACGGACAGCTGACCCTGTTTAGATGAGCTATCAACATAGGAGTAACAGTCACCGTGGGAGAACTGACGGGAACTACCAGCGCTACCACACCTACTTCAAAAAGTCATGGTGAAGTGTTTGTTTAGTTCATGGAAGTCATTTGTGGCAGTCTAATAGTTGGGGGCCTCTGTGTAGATCATGTCTTTACGTACTTTGCCCAATATATTTTTTTCTAATGACAAATAACAGCATCTTTAGGCCCCAATCTTACCTGTCTCTCATGCAGCCCAGCTCATCTGAGCAGGGCAAGCCGCTTTTCAATATTCTCCACTCGTGCCATATTTTTCTGGACTCCAGACCTCTAAGGAGTCAAAACTGCTTCTTCCTTCATAATTCCTCTATTTCTCTTTTCTGTTCAAAAGAGTTTTGATTCACATGTATTGTAGCTGTGTTGTTTGATGCAGTAGGATTTAGGATTACTGTATCTGGTTAGTGGTTGTTAGTAAGAAGCTCCTTTGTCTCTGGTAAGTTTCTTTGTGCTTATATATGTGTTATTTGTAATTAGAATAGCCATACATGCTTAAAAATTAATGTTTATATGATTTACCCTTTGCTATACTCTCACTTTTAATATATCTGTATTACATTTGAATTTTCTCTTATTAATAAACCCTGCACTGGTTTTTATTTTATTATTATTATTTTTTAATATTTTATTATACCACTGTGAGATATACAGTTACAAAGATGTTCATGTTTGGGTTTCGGTCATATAGTGTTCCAGCAACCATCCCTTCACCAGTGCCCTTTTCCTACCACCAATGTCCCCAATTCCCTCCTCCCTCCCCTAGCCTGCCTCTGTGGCAGGTTCTTTATCTCTTTTCTCTCTATCTCTCTCCGTCTCTTTCTCTCTTCCTTCTCTTTCTCTCTTCTCTCTTATATATTGTGGATTGCAATACATGCATTTAGAGGTTATCATGTGTTTCTTGCCTATATTCAATGCTCAGTTCTAGACTGGTATTATCACTTTTGACAATTATCACACTCTTCTCTTCTCTGTCTAATCTCTGACCAACCTCTGACTAACCTCTGACTCCCACACGTTTGTGGTAGATTCCAGAAATCTACCACAAACCTTTGACAAGGCCTCCTGATTCATGTTTTCCTGCGCTGGTTTTTATTGAGTGATCGTAGTTTATAAATGGGACCAATGTTACTGTTTTATACCAGCAGTGCAGCTGAACTCTTTACCGTCTATCACCATCTTTCTCCTCTTCCACCCCACCCTTAGCATCTTCAGACAAAGTGAGTCTCTATATACATTGTTTAGTTGGATCATATTTTAAAAATTAATCTGCCAATCTATGTCTTTTATTTTTATTTATTTATTTACTTATTCATTCATTCATGCATGCATTCATTCATTCATTTATTTCCTGCCCCTTGAGGTGTTGCAGGTGTGGCTGCAGTGCCCGGCTGCATCGACAGGTGGCAGACAGGAGACAGGCTTGTCTACACCCAGGGCTCTGCCCCTTGGGCCCTGGATGGTTGATGGTCTGACATAGAAAAAGACTGGGTCCCCTGGGATGAAACCAGAGCCACGGCGAGCCTGGCAAGCTACCGTGGTGTATTCAGTATGCCAAAAACAGTAACAATGGACCTCATTCCCAACAAATGGAAACATTATTCGTGCCACTCAAGCAAATCAATAATCAATGGGAAGACAAGCAATACAAGTGATCTATCTGTCTGTCTGTCTGTCTGTCTGTCTGTCTATCTACCTACCTACCTACCTTCCTACCTACCTACCTATCTATCTATCTATCTATCTATCTATCTATCTATCTATCTATCTATCTATCTATCTATCTATCTATCTATCTATCTATCTATCTATCTATCTCACTTTTTAGGTCACACCCGACAATGCTCTAGGGTTACACCTAGCTCTGCACTCAGGAATTACTCCTGGCAGTGCTCGGGGTACCATATGGGATGCCGGGATTGAACCCAGGTCAGCTGCATGCAAAGCAAATGCCCTACCCACCATGCTGTTGCTATGGCCACCAATCTATATCTTTTAGTTGGTGTATTTAGACCATTTCATTTTCCTTCTGTTCCCTCCAATCTATTGTTGAGGATTTTGCTGTTTCTGTTTTTGAATTTTCAGTTCAAAAATTTGCGTTTGGTTTTTCATGGCATTATAGCTTTGCTTGGATTTTTTCTTCTCCTGGTCTCCAAGTAAAGAGAGTAGACTTGTTGACAGTTTCTGTTGTCTGCATGAGTTGGCCATCCTGAGTTACTTGCTTTCTCAGGTCCTAGTCTAGGGTCTATAAAATAAAAAGTAAACCTATAAATTTGCTGCCATGACATTTCTTGGATCCTTTTCTTCCCTATACCTTTCAGGATTTAGATTTATTTTAAGTCCAAGTTTTTAAAATTTCCTTAATGGAAGCAACCAAGAAAAGTAAATTTACATCTTCCTGGAAGCAGGAGTAAGTGAGTTTAAATCTTTTTTTATCTTTCTCTTCCATATTCTGGTTTTAGGAACACACCCAATGATGCTTGGGGAATACTCCTAGCTTCATGCTTGGGGGTCACTTCTAGCATTGCTCAGAAGATCATGAAGTCAGGATAGAACTTGGGGCTTCCCATGTAAAGCATGGCCTCCAGTCTCATGAGCCCTCTCCCTAGCCCTCTTTTACATCTTAATAAATATTTGGAGGCTTGTTTTTAGGTATATTTTTTCATTTCAATTCCTATCATTTATACAAGCACATAAGAATAAAAACACCAAATTATAAATATATCTTAATGATATAAGTTGTAAATTATCGAAAAATTTATTTACAGAAATTAACTAGATATAATAACGAAGTTTAAGACATCTCTAAATTTGTGGGGTTCTTATAAATATAAATATGTATCAAAAAGAAATATGAGACAATTTGAAGGTTTAACTGACTATAAACATGATTCATGAATTGGGCAATATATCATCTTTGCCAGCAGGACTTAGATAATTTCTGTTCTAGAAGGGAGAGCAGGACAAGGAGTCATCAGTAAAAGAGAAATGAAAGTTCATTGGAAGAAGTTAAGAGTTCCAGTGACAACAGTTTCTCATTGGCTAAGTTGTGGCCTTTCCAATGGCCTGCTACAACATTGGCCTATGGCTGAACAAGATATGCATCTTCCTATGGGGGGTGTCTTTCCTTTAGGCTTTAACTGATGGTTGGGATCCTTGATTTTTTTTCTGTTTGGAGTCAATGCAAACAAGTGGTAGAGTGCGAGAGCTCCCTCTACAGGTCCTCCTGACTCCCTGTCTTAATTGAGTTTTCCTCTATTAATTTCACATAGTACACGAAAGATAAGATTTGAAAATATATATACACACAAACCAAGAATTAGTAAGCTGTGGGAACCTTCTAGAGGCTCTCAGTTTCTTTTTATATTTATTTTTATTTAAAACACTGTGACTTACAAAGTTGTTCATTATAGTGTTTTAGGCATTTATAATGCTCCAACACCACCAGTGTGACCTTCCTTCCACCAATGTCCCTCCTATCCCCAACCTACCCCTAAATTTGTTATGAGGCACATAACAAATTTATTTTATACTACTTGTTCCAACAAAACTTTAAGAAATGGCAAATTGAATGATTAGAAAATAAATCAGTAAGAGCCAGTTTGTGATTGCTATATATAATGATAACCTCTGTGAATAAGGAAAATAAAACCCTTTAATACAATATAATAAAATGTTTATTCTCATTTACATAAATTCTAAACTCTGGAATCTAATGTATATTACATTAAATTTTATCTTACATTGAGGGCCTGCTACAGGGCAGGCTTAAGGAGTGGTTGAGAAAATTGGAGATAATGGTTGTACAATGGTGGTGGCAATGGTGTTGGTATATTGAATGTCTGGAAAAATAAAATTAAATAAAAATGTATTTTATATTTAAGTGTCATTATAATAATAATCATGCCTTACCTGTATTTAATAAGACTTTTAAAGAAATTCTGTGCTAATATATTTTGGAGTTTAATGAAATAAGTAATGCATAATTTTATGTAAATTTTCCCCCAACATTATATACACACTGTAGTTTGCAAAGTTTTCATTATGATTTGTTATAAGCATCCAGTATTCCAACACCATTCCCACCACCATTACTACCTTCCCACCACCATTACTACCTTCCTACCATCATCACTACCTTCCCACCACCATTTTCTCCAGTTTTCCCAAACACATCTCAAGCCAACCCCTAAGCAGGCCCAAAATAATTTATTTTATTTTGATTGTTATCAATAAATTGATAATATAATGATCAAAAATATTTCCTTAGAAGAAAATAGTATAAATTATTGTATCTCACCATGGAGACATTAAGTCCTTGTGTGAAGGATTACTAAAATGTTGTTACAGGCTATGCCTTCTGTGTTACTGTTTGGTTAGTGGATATTGGTTGCCTTCTCTGGTACATCCCATCCAATCTGGATTGCTACTACTGGATTATCCATGTTGTAGAGTTTGGAGGTACTGTGCAGCTACAAGGTTGGCCACATACTCCAAGAAGTACAGAATTTTTTCTTTTTAGGGTCATACCCACCGATGTTTAAGGAATTCTCCTGGCTCTGCACTCAGGAATTATTCCTCGCAGTGCTTGGGAGACCATATGGGATGCTGGGGCTTGAACCCAGGTCAGCCACAAGCAAGGCAACTTCCCTCCCTACTGTGCTATTGCTCTGGCCTCAATTCCATAATTTTTAACTGGGTGGTACAGCTGGATCTAAATGTTTAACTGAGTGACAGCTTTGAGGTGTGGTTATGTCTGATGTGACTTCAGGAAGTACAGGGAGGTGAGGGGAGGTAGCCCATCCTGACTTCAAGAAAACCTGGAGATTTCAGTCACAAAGACCTGCCTACCTGAATTTTCAGGAGGTTAATTTCTAGGTGAGGCTTGGCCCCAAGACAGTGGAGTCCAGTCAGAGGCATGACGGTGATTTTTCAGTGTGGGTGCTCCGTTTGGGTGGACCCTGGACTTGTCCACCCTCCAGGTGCCCTGCATATCTCAGCCATGCCTAAGTGTCTGGAAGGAATTCTGGTGACTGGTTGATCTCTTTTGAGATTTATTTATGAGTCTCTGGAGCAAGGCCAGTAGATGAGCTTACATTATGGCTTTCAGTTTTATGCACTAAAGACTGAAATCCTTGAACAATGTCGAGAGTAACATGCTCCCCATTGTGCACACACAGTGTGATCAGGAGATCAGGACATTGGGTTGTAGTTTTCCACATTCTCATCTCTCTATTCTCCAGAAAAGATGCAGAAGGGTAGTCAGAAAGACATACAAATACATACATACTGTGATATATTTGAATTATGCTGATGGAGAAGAGACCAAACAGGCTTGAATATAAAAAAGATTTATAAATTATGAATTAAGAAACATGGTCTAGGACAAAACTAGCATTTTCTGATAATCTGATACTCATAAAAATTCTCATTTAATTTATAAGAGGGGGTATTTTCCTTTTTTGTTTTTGGTCACACCCAGAAGTTCTCAGGGCTTCCTCCTGGCTATGTGCTCAGGGTTCACTCCTGGTAGGCTCAGGGGACCATATGGGGCTCTGCATACTCAAATACTGGTCAGCTTCATGCAAGGCAAGTGCTTTTCCTGCTGCATTATTACTCTGACCCTCTTAGTCCCTTTTAACAAAAAGTTAATGGAGGCCTTGGGAGATTAAATGATTCATTTAAATTTTCATCTAAGAAAATTTACAGCCCAGCTTTTCAGATTTGAAAATATGCCCTGTTGCCTATCTCTCACGAAAGAAGAGGGGCTGTGGGAAAGCCACATGAAGTGATAAAGTAGCAGAGACTTGGTAAATCCCACAAGGTGGTCACAGAGGAGCGATACGTGTGGTCTTATACCACCATGTTCCTTGGTCCTTCTAGCCTCGTGGTTGAATCTACACTGTTCCTTCTCTTTGCACGTTGTTGGATCCAGGTCTAGATGCTCACAGCTCAGAAAACTCAAGAGACAAGAGTGGATGACTGTGACACATTTATTTGGGTGCTAGAAACCTGAAAGACAGCAAATTTTTTGTCCTCCAAACCCTTATCACTTGTAACCAGGGCTTTGGTATATATGTAAGAAAAATTAGTGGGGCCATAAGGAGGGTTCCAGTAAAAGGCTGATCCAATGGCATTGGTGGCTTGGCAAGGATGTTTGCTTCTGGTGAAACCTTTTAAGTAACAATTTCTACTTTTTAGAACCCTATATAGCAGCCTTCAGATGTTTCTCTCCAGAGCACCTGGTGATAGCTCACTACTGGTGTAACATTAAACACACAATGTAGGAAACTATTCATTAGTACTTAAAAGAAACACACAGGCCCAGGTCAGAGTGGTGGTAATGATAGGGAAAACAGATGATACAAAGGTCTGGAAAGGGAGAAGTTATAAGGAGTCCACATGCATGTATGTAGAACAGATGGAGTTTCAAATGCCAGCTCACTTTCACATATGCTTCTCTGTCCAAAACCGACTTTCATTTCATGAGAAAAGTCTGAATTGGATTGTGCTCTCTTCTCAGACTTGAAGGGCCTCAGCCAAGAGTCCTGTTCCTGAATTTATGTGACTAAGAGCATTGGGAGGGGCCCCACAGCTCAGAGACCCATTGCCAAGAACTTTTCAGGGTGGGGAGAGGAACCTCTGAAACATTTTTTTTTACTATGCATCAGACAGGGTAAAATTGATTAGCATTTAATTGGTTTCAGCTGCTTTTGACATGTTACATGGAAAATGTCAATATACTTTGCTAAATTCAATATTCCTTTTTGGTTAATAGATTGAAAGCCAGAGATACAAAAATCAGTGCTTTGGTCTACACTGAGTTCTTTGCTATGCTAACTCATTTCAAATGTGTTGGAAATGTTAAATACTTTAGAGAGGGTATGTATAAAGAAATAAATCTATATCTAGGCAGACTGTTGGGTAGATCCTCTACTAGAAATCAAGACACACAGAATTCAGACCCAGTTTTCCCAAGACAGTCATGATTTGGACTAAACCTATAGACCTCACTGGACACACAAAGCTTCTAAGTCTAAAACCAGAGGGGGCCTAATGTGCTTATTCCTCACAAAAGTTGTTTCCCTCTTCCAGAATCTGTAACTGATTTTCATTATTCTGAAGCTTCAGTACAATTCTGGGGAAATGAATACAATGCCTTAGATTTAAGATATCTGTAGAACTACAATGACTTGTTGCATTTTTTTGGAACTTAATAATGTTTCAAAGAACATTTAACAATGAAGATTTCATCACTAGGCATTGCCAGTTTCCAACATCTAGAAGACAAGTGAGGAAGTTACGTACAGTTTCGCTGTGTGTCCTGAGCAAGAGCCCTTCCATCCCATCTTTAATGACTATATTCATGAAATGTGAATATGGATCAGTAACTTAGTCAGAAGGTGTGATGCAGGGCCTAAGCATAATACAGCTGGTAGGGCACTTGCCTTGCATAGGGCGAACCTGGGCTCAATCCCTAGCATCCATTATAGTCCTCCAAGCCCTCCAAGGAGTGATCCATAAGTGCAGAACAAGGAGTAAGAGCAGAGCACAGCTGGGTATGGCTCAACAAAACAAAACAAAAGGTGAGATGTATTATGAGTAAGTGTAATAGAAGTATCACTGTCTTCCCGTTCATCATCGATTTACTCGAGCAGGCACCAGTAACATCTCCATATGTCCTGTCTCATGCTAGTAGAGCCCAAGGGCATCTGCTTCCTCCAGGAACATAAAGAGCTTCAAACCATTCCATCAGGTCATGGGAATGAGGTATATAAGTGTTACTAGTATTTTGCATATCAAATATGACACGGGTAGCTTGCCAGGCTCTGCCATGCGGGTGGCATACTCTTGTAGTCACCTCTGATCTCCAGCATTTATTGATGAACCCGCGCAGCTGCAAATGACCATGTGAGCCGGGCTGTGATAGGGTCTTCTGCTGGGTGGAGTTCTGATGAAAGGGAAGTCTGGATGTGGAAAATGGCGGCCCTCATGGAGTGGGGGTGTTGTCTGACTTCTTGTGAGGCTCTGCTGGGGTGGCGGGCCAGGGCTAGAACCCGCCATCCTTCCCGGTGCCTTGTGAGCGGCTGGGCACAGGGAGAGCTGGTAGCAGCTCTGCCCTATGTCTGTGAGTCTCTCGTAATAGAAGTAGTAACATAAATGTCTTGGTTGTGCTTGGCCCTGGTTTCTATCACTATATGTCTAAAACCCTACCACTTTCTTCTATGCCAGATATGGTCTTCCCACAACAAATACAATAATAAAAGGTAAATCACTTGAATCAATTGTCTTCCCAATGTTCATCAATTTGCTTGAGCATTAGTGTGTAATAAAATACAGAAGGTCACACATAAACACTGAGGATGCTTTTCTCAATTTTCATCTGATTCTTCCTGTATTCTTCTCCCTCCTTTCTTCCTTCTTTTTCCTCCTTCCTTCCCTCTCTCCCTCCCTCCCTCTCTACCTCCCTCCCTCCCTCCTTCCCTCCTTCCATCCTTCCTTCCTTCCTCCCTCTTTCTGTCTATTTCTTCCTGTCTTTCCCATCTTCTTCTTTCGTCTTTTTTCCATGCTTAAAATTCCCCCTCCCTTATTATCTGAAAGCACCATAAACAGTAATCTCAGAAGATCCCTAGAGTCCTTCCCACTTTCAACCCCAAGCAAAGGTCTCGGACTCATATGTAAGCTCTCCCTCTCTCCTCTATACCCTTTAGCAGTGTTCCTGAGACCCAACTATACTGTGTAAATTTTCAGCTATTCAAGTCTACTTATCTATTTTGTCAAAATTTCCTGGTGGCTGTCACCCAGGGCATCTCGCAATCATTAGAAGCCTAAAAGCAACCCACTGCAATATTAATAAGCTGAGACTAACAAAAAACAGGAGTTAGTGTTCAAAATAGCTTCAACTTTCAAACTGCAGCTGCACCCACTGTCCAAACCCCTTGCTGGAGAAGGGGAACCTTTGTTCTGCCAAGGGTCATTAGAATATTTGCAACATCATTCTTGGACCGTAGAATTCAGATGTGCAGGCCATGGGCAGCCAGGAAGCATATGCGTCTGTCACATTCTGTACCAAAGTCAAATAACATGATTTTGTGGACCTTATATCACAAGGGGTAGATGGCCACTCCTTAACCTGTTTCTCTAAAGTTTACAGCCATGGGCTTTTGAAGGTCAAAGCTGGCTCTAGCAAGTTGAAGAGACATTTGTTGAGATTAAGGTGATTCTCAAGGAGTTAATGCCTCTTACAGATGGAGTATATTACAACAGATCTATGAAATTATAGGCAAGAGTAGATACTGGAAGGTTATGCATTGCTTGTAAAACTTCACATGGGTTATTTTATTCATGTGGAGCCCTGCTGGAGACTAGCCACAGTGAATGGGTCTGAAATTAGGGCACCGATAATAAGAAAACATAAGAGAGAAAAGATGGGGTCAAGGGGCTAACAGCCTTGTGGACTGAGAGGTTCACTTTTCCATCACACTCCTTATTTATCGTCTTAAGCCAACAATTATAGGAAGAACAAATACAATCATTTATGAGTATCTGCTTATCTATGTTACCTTTGCCAGGCTAAGCTAATACAAGTCATTAGGAACTACATGTCTGAGGAAACAAAGGAGCTACACGATTGAGGGTCTCTAGAGAATCTTCTGGGAGAGGAATCAGAGATAAAAGTGGTTATAGGACCCCCATGAGGGAGCTTTCTCCCTTTTAATGCTGACTTTCCAGGAAGTAAAGTTCCCATAAACCACTATATCCAGCCCCTCTCCTCAGAATGACTTAATATCTTTAATTTCTATCCAATCTGTTCTCAAGAGATCGAGGTCATGCACTGGGAATCTGAAGTGAGGAAAAAATTTCATTCTTGGTATTAATTCAATATTTGGGGGTGTTAACCACAGCAGACTGGAAAATGAATAAATAACGTTCTTTCCTTCTGGCAGCATTGCGTCCCCAGTGAGGGATTGAAAGTTGGTAGGTAGCAAGAACCTCCTAGTTCTATCTGGTGCAGGAGTGAACTGCAGAAGCGGTCTCTATATGTATTAGAACATTCTTGCTCTCTGAATACTCCCGAGAAGGTGTGTAGCAGAAAAGAAAATCTAATTTATTGGGTAAACCCATTAGAACATCAAGTCCTCAGCGATAGAGTAGATTATGTGCTAATTGCTCCCTCAGAACCTGCTTCTCTCATGATTTTATTTAGAATCTGGTAACTGCATCTTTTCCTGGAAGCATGAGACTTCAAAATTATTTCTCTGAAAAGGTTACTGATGATATGTCCTGTGAGAAGTTCATGAAATAAAAAGCTTCTTTATCTCATGATTTAAAAAAAAATCTAAAGTGCTTTGTAAACTAGAAAGTGTCAGTGTTGTTAGGTTATGTTGTGAGCATGAAAAATTCAAGGGCCCTCCCCAGTGGCTCTTCTGTTTTGTGTGCTGAGTCAGGGAGTTGGGCTGTCATCTGGTGACTCATGGTCTCCTGTTCCCCAAGAAGAAGCTCAGTTAGAGTTCTCTAGCCTGGCCAGCCTGGCCACACACCCAAACTCATCACACTGATTTTCCTCTTGCAATTTCTCCCTGAAGTAGTGATGCCCATACCCGTGGTCTTGGCACTGGCCCAATGTCCAAACTTGAATTCATCTTAAACTATAAATGTCTGATGGAAGATGATACCACTTAGTTCCTTTTTTCATTCCCAGGAGAGAACATGCGGAAATTTTTATTCCTGTAGTTACTCTATGCTCCAAACATGGTGCTCTTTGCCTCTGGCTGGGAAGGAGTGTGTTTAGATCCCAGTTGCTCCCAGACTCTCAGATGATCCTTTATTCTCCTCTGAATTTCTTAACGGTCTGCCTGAAGGTTTCTCTTTTTTCCCCCTGGCACCTTTTTAGCAAGGATTTGTGTAAACTATTAATGAACCCATGCATTGTTATTTGAATTTTATGACTTGAACCTTAAAGAATTATTAGAAAAACAATCCATGATTTTGAAATTTGCCACAAACATCAACTTCTATACTGTTGCCTTTGAATTGGATTTTATTAAAAACTGATTTTAATTTTTCTGGGGTCAGGACTATTAAAAATATCAAAAATTGACTTGGAAATTCTATGCATTCACTATCCCCATTTCCCCCAGCAGTTTATTTTCAGCCAGAAAATCTGACATAGCTGTAGATATATTGCCGTAGGCCACAAACTTAATTTTCAGCTGATGCATCTTGAAAACCGAAGGAATTTAGAACAGTATTATTTATATTCAAAAAAGATTTTGTTTTAATCAAGTGGTTCTACTTTACTATTAATTAGGTCATCTGGGTTAAACTTTTTGTTTTCTTTTTCAACAATATCAAAAGTATTGTATCCCATTGTTATGAATTTGATATTATGTCACCAAAGACATCAATAAAGGTAAAGTAATGATATTAAACAGAGAAAACTCTATGTCTCTCTCTTGAATAATAAAAAAAATTAATACAAACAGTTTTACTCATGTCCAGGGGAGTTTACATTTTACTTCTTATTAGGATGACTGTTACGAACTACTCCCTAAAAGAAGATTTTGTGTTCAGAAGTCATTGTGTTCTTAGGCTTTGGTCCAAAGTGACTTCATTTTCTGCCTGCTGAAATTTAAAAGAGACAACTAATATGTTAATATAACAGGCACAGCTTTGTGAGTCAAAGGTGTCTTTTTTTCTCACTCATGTTAAATAGTATTGAACTGTGTGTTAAGATGCCCATCAAGTTTCTCCAAAATTTCAATTAAGTATTGCAGAGTTCTACTTGGCTCAACTATGAAGTTCATTAAAATGTACATTAGAGATCAGATAAACTTAACCATGACTTGACAGTGAAGAGACCCAGGAACAGCTACTAAAACTGAAAAATAACAGTTTCAGGAGAACAGTTTTCTGCCTCATATTAAACATCAGAATTAAATTCAGCTGCATCAAAAAGTGGGCATATGAATCAGTACAGAGTTTTTTTCTAACTGGTTTGAATAGGATAGGACAGGATAGAACAGGATAGAACAGGGGCCAGAGCGATAGCCCAGCGGGTAAGGCATTTGCCTTGCATGCGGCCGGCCTGTGCTGGCCCGGGTTCGATTCCCGGCATCCCATATGGTCGCCTGAGCACTGCCAGGGGTAATTCCTGAGTGCAGAGCCAGGAGAAACCCCTGAGCATTGCCGGTGTAACCCAAAAAAGCAAAAAAAAAAAAAAAAAAGAACAGGATAGAACAGGACAGAACAGAATAGAACAGGACAGAACAGGATAGAACAGTATAGAACAGTATAGAACAGGATAGAACAGGACAGAACAGGACAGAACAGGACAGAACAGGACAGAACAGGACAGAACAGGACAGAACAGGACAGAACAGGATAGAACAGGATAGAATAGGACAGAACAGGATAGAACAGGATAGGATAAATCATTCTAGGACTCCAAGACCAAAATGAAGAGTTTTCTCATGAGCCTGTCCACTCATTAAGAATGATGCAACCACCTTCGCTAATCTCAAGCCTTCCAGTAATTGACACAACTGTGAACTAGAAAGTCAGCAAGAGACTGGAGCAATAGTACAATTGGTAGGGCATTTGCCTTGCATTCGGCTCACCCATATGTGGCATCCATATGGTTCCCCAAATACCTCCAGGAATAGTTCCTCAGTACAGAGCCAGGAGTAACTCCTTTTTTGTCTTTTCCTATATGGTTTTTATAATAAAAATAGAAATAAATACTATTAAAATGTTTTGTTTGCAAAATCTGCTGAGTGATGGTATTATTTTCATGTCCTATTTTTTAAAGAAGTATGTATGTATGTATGTATGTATGTATGTATTTTAGGCCACACCTGGTGACACTCAGGGTTACTCCTGCCTCTGTGCTTAGGAATCACTCCCTGGTGGCGCTTGGAGGACCATAAGGGATGCTGGAGATCAAATCCTGTTCAGCCATGTACAAGACAAATGCCCCATCACTCTGGCCCTCATGTCTTATTTTTTAAGTGAGAACTTAGTTATTTAGCTTTCTAGAGATGTCATCTACTTATATTTCTCATCAATGTTTCAATATCATCTTCATTCCTATCATATTTCAAAGTTTTCTGCAATACTTTGCAATCGCTCCAGTAATGAGAAATGTTGTTAATTCTGTTTCTGTGGAGCCCTTTTTAAAAGTTATTTATGTGGTAGGTGCCAGAGTGATAGATCAGTAGGTAGAGCACTTACCTTACGTGCACTGAATCCGGCTTGCTCCTCAGTACCTCATGTGACCCCTGAACTCCTCTAGGAGTGAACCCAGAGCACAGAGTCAGGAGGAAGCTCTGAACAATAACGGGTGTGCTCCACACCCAAAAACAAGTTGTTTAAGTCATGCTTTTATAGACTATTAAACTGCTCAAGAGACCAGACTTAAAAATAACAGAATTCTTTATTACTGCTAAAAAATTTTTGTCCACAGAAAACTCCTCTCCAAAGAAACATGTAAACCTCAAAATCTGAAAGAAAACTCATGTTTGGCTAGGGGAGATCCTGAATGGAGAGCCCATATTTTCACTTGATGGAAGATGGAGAGTTGAGACTTTGACCAACAAGACAGGTTAGAATGATCAGTCCTTTGGTTTTGTGTGTTATTACTATTTCATAGCACAGATGAGAATGAATTTTGGTTGGAAGGGAAATTACACTAAACCCTATTTCCAAGATTGTCAGGAAATGAAAGTGTTACTGTACTCGCTACTCCAGATTTAAGACACCCATATTAAAGAAAACTATAAACTTTACTCTCACTTTCTCTTTTTGTCTCTAGAAGTGTTAACTTCCATCCCAACTTATTAGAAACCCAGCAGCTGTTTTTAAAAATCTATCTTGTCATGCTTTCTCTTCTGTGCAAAACAAGTGATCATTAATTAGTACCAAAGACACTGGTTGTAATATTTATGGAATAAGTGAGAATCTTATACTTATCAAAATTAGAATGACTTGCTGATTATAAAAATATTAGGGTATAAATTTCCTTGCTGATAGATCATTCTCACTTAATCAAGAGTTCTAAATGTTAATTGATTTTAAAATTCTGTGTTATTTCAAGAACTAAAATGCAGAATAAGCTAAGTTTGCTTTTTCAGATTTAAAAAAGATGTGTAATTATAGGATCTTAGCGCTCAAGGGAACATCAAAGATCATATAGTGTTGGTCCCTCATTTCTGGACTTAGAAAGAAGACAGTGAAATTAAGGGTCTTGATCAAGGACACATGGTTTACTAATAGCAAAACTTGAGCTTGGGTAGTTGAATTCTTATAGGCAACCAAGCTTCTGTAACATATATCAGAATGAAAAACTGAGAACACTGGGTAAGTTATTTTTACTACAATGCTTAATTATTTATAAAGTGGAGGCATTTCACAGAACAAATCACATCCAGATTTCTTAAGTTCTCAATTTCCCTCTATGGCATATTTTTGTTTTTTTTTTTATTTATTTATTTTTTTACAATTACAAAGATATACAATTAAAAAGTTCATATTTAGTTTTGGTCATACAGTGTTCCAGCACCCATCCCTCCAACCAGTGCCCATCTCCCACCACCAATGTCCCCGGTTCCCTTCCCACTCCCCCAGACCTCTTCCATGGCAGGTTCTTTATTTCTTTCCCTTTCTCTCTCTGTTTTCCTTCCCTTCCAGACTATGGATTACAGAACATACATTAAAGGGTTGTCATGTGTATCTTTTGCCTCTATTTAATGCTCAGTTCTAGGTTGGTATTAGTACCCTCGACAATTGTTAGTACACTGTTCCATTTTCTGTCTTACCTAGCCTCTGACTCCCACACATTTGTGATAATTTCCACCTTTGACAAGACCTCCTGATATATGTTTCACTTGACCTTGGATATTGGTAACATAATATGTACATATATATTTATGTTATGCAAATAAATGCAGTCATTCTGTATCTGTCTCTCTCCTTCTGGCTAATTTCATTCAACATAATCTTCTCAGTGTCCATCCATTTATAGGCAAATTTTATAACTTCATTTTTTCCTAAAAAGCTGCATAGTATTCCGTTATGTAGATGTACCAAAACTTCTTTATCCAGTCATTGATTCTCGGGCACTCTGGTTGCTTCCAGATTCTGGCTACTGTGAATAATGCTGCTATGAACATAAAAGTAGGGATGGTGTTTCCGCTGCGTAGTTTTGGCTTCCCAGAGTAGAGTCCCCGGAGTGGTATGGCTGGGTCAAAAGGGAGCTTCTGCACCTCAAAAGAAACAGTGACTAAGATACAAATACAGTCCACAGAATGGGAAAGAATATTCACCCAATACCCATCTGATAAGAGCTTAATATCCAGGATATATCAGGCACTGGTACAGCTATATAAGAAGAAAACAACCAACCCCATAAAAAATGGGGAGAAGAGATGAACAGAAACTTTGACAAGGAAGAAATTCAAATGGCCAAAAGGCATATGAAAAAATGCTCATCATCACTAATCATCAGAGAGATGCAAATCAAAACAACAATGAGATATCACCTCACACCACAGAGAATGGCCCATATCCAAAAGGGTAAAAGCAACAAGTGCTGGCGTGGATGTGGGGAAAAGAGGACTCCCATACATTGTTGGTGGGAATGTCGACTTGTACAACCTTTCTGGAAAACAATATGGACATTTCTCCGAAGACTAGAAATTGAGCTCCCTTTTGACCCAGCCATACCACTCTTGGGAATATACCCTGGGAAGCCAAAAACACACAGTGGAAACACAATCCACACTTTTATTTTCATAGCAGCACTATTCACAATAGCCAGAACCTGGAAACAACCAGTATGCCCGAGAACTGATGACTGGATAAAGAAACTGTGGTACATCTACACAATGGAATACTATGCAGCTGTTAGGAAAAATGAAGTTATGAGGGCTGGAGCGATAGCCCAGCGGGTAGGGCATTTGCCTTGCATGCGGCCGGCGCATGCCGGCAGGGGTTCAATCCCGGCATCCCATATGGTCCCCGAGCACCGCCAGGAGTGATTCCTGAGTGCAGAGCCAGTAGTAACCCCTGAGCATCGCCGGGTGTGACCCAAAAAGCAAAAAAAAAATGAAGTTATGAAATTTGCCTATAAATGGATGGACATGGAAAGGATCATGTTGAGTGAAATTAGTCAGAAGGAAAGATAGAGACATAGAATGACTGCATTTATTTGCATGACATAATTATATCAGGTGGTCTTACCAAAAGTGGAAATTACCACAAACGTGAGGGAGTCAGAGGTTAGGTAAGACAGAGAAGGGAACATGTGTGAATAAATGTCGAAAGGGCTGATACCAACATAGAACTGAGCATTAAATACAGGCAAAAAAATGCACATGATGGCTTCCAAGTGCATGTAGTGCAACCCACAATGTGTAGGGAGAAGGGAGGAGAGAGAGAGGGAGAGAGAAAGAGATAAAGAACCTGCCATTTAGGCAGGCTATGGGAGGGGAGGGTGGGGACATTGGTGGTGGGAAATGGGCACTGGTGGAGGGCGGGTGCTGGAACACTGTGTGACCGAAACCTCCAAACATGAACAACGTTGTTACTGTATATCTCACGGTGGTATAATAAAATGTTTAATTTTTAAAAAAAAGCTTTTTAGTTTCATGTAGTCCCATATGTTTATCTTTTCTTCTAGTTGCTTTGTTAGTGATGTTTCTTTTTTATTAATTTTATTATACCACCCTCAGAAATACAATTACAATGCTGTTAGTGTTTGGGTTTCAGTCACACAGTGCACCAGCACACATCCCTCCACCACTGCACATTTCCCAACACCAATCTCCCTAGATTCCCTCCCTGCTCCTCCAGGCTGCCTCTATGGCAGGCTCTTCTCCCTTTTCTTCTTTTTCTTCTTCTTTTCTTCTTCTTTTTTACTTTTCTTCTTCTTATCCTCTTCTTTTTCTTTTCCTTATCCTCTTCTTTTTCTTCTCCTTCTTCTCCTTCTCCTTTCTTCTTTTTCTTTCTTTTTCTTTCTTCTTTTTCTTTTCCTCCTCCTTCTCCATCTCCTCCCCCTGCTCCTTCTTCTCCTTGTCCTTCTCCATCTCTCCTCCTTCTGCTGCTTCTTCTCCTCCTTCTCCATCTCTCCTCCTTCTGCTGCTCCTTCTTCTCCTCCTCCTCCTCCTCCTTCTCCATCTCCTCCTCCTCTTGCTCCTTCTTCTCCTCCTCCTTCTCCATCTCCTCCTCCTCTTGCTCCTTCTTCTCCATCTCCTCCTCTTCCTGCTCCTTCTTCTTCTTCTTCTTCTTCTTCTTCTTCTTCTTCTTCTTTTCTTCTTCTTCTTCTTCTTCTTCTTCCTCTTTTGTCTTCTTTTTCTTCTTCACCTTTCTTCTTCTCTCTCTCTTCCTCTCATCTCTTGCACATTGTGGTTTACAATATATATACATTCAGGGGTTTCCATGTATATTCCTTTGCCTCGCCTATGTTCAATGCTCAGTTCTAGTCTAAGCCCTGAATATTTTTTAAATTTTTTATTTTTGCCATTACAAAGATATACAATTAAAAAAGTTCATATTTGGGTTTTGGTCATACAGTGTTCCAGCACCCATCCTGCCACCAGTGCCCATCTCCCACTACCAATGTCCCCGGTTCCCTCCCCCTCCCCAGCCCCTCCTCCATGGCAGGTTCTTTATTTCTTTCCCTTTCTCTCTCTTTCTCTTTTCCTTCCCTTCCAGACTATGGATTACAGAACATACATTAAAGGGTTGTCATGTGTATCTTTTTGCCTCTATTTAATGCTCAGTTCTAGATTGGCATTAGTACCCTGGACAATTGTTAGCACACTGTTCCATTTTCTGTCTTACCTAGCCTCTGACTCCCACACATTTGTGATAATTTCCACCTTTGACAAGACCTCCTGATATATGTTTCACTTGACCTTGGATATTCGTATCATAATATGTACATATATATTTATGTTATGCAAATAAATGCAGTCATTCTGTATCTGTCTCTCTCTGGCTAATTTCATTCAACATATCTTCTCCATGTCCATCCATTTATAGGCAAATTTTATAACTTCATTTTTCCTAAAAGCTGCATAGTATTCCATTGTGTAGATGTACCAATGCTTCTTTATCCAGTCATCGATTCTCGGGCACTCTGGTTGCTTCCAGATTCTGGCTATTGTGAATAATGCGGCTATAAACATAAAAGTAGGGATGGTGTTTCCACTACTTAGTTTTTGGTGTTGGGAAAACTGGGCAGCAACATGTAAAAAACTGAATTTGGACCTGTGTCTAACACCATGCACAAAAATCAGATCAAAATGGATTAAAGATCTCAATATCAGACTTGAATCCATAAAGTACATTGAAGAAAATATAGGAAAAACCCTCCACGACATTGAAGTTAAAGGCATCTTCAAAGGTGAAACATCACTAACAAAGCAACTAGAAGAAAAGATAAACATATGGGACTACATGAAACTAAAAAGCTTCTGCACCTCAAAAGAAACAGTGACTAAGATACAAAAGCAGTCCACAGAATGGGAAAGAATATTCACCCAATACCCATCTGATAAGGGGTTAATATCCAGGATATATCAGGCACTGGTAGAACTTTACAAGAACAAAACAAACAACCCCATCAAAAAATGGGGAGAAGAAATGAACAGAAACTTCAGCAAGGAAGAAATTCGAATGGCAAAAAAACATATGAAAAAATGCTCATCGTCACTAATCATCAGAGAGATGCAAATCAAAACAACAATGAGATACCACTTTACACCACAGAGACTGGCACATATTCAAAAGAGCAAGAACAACAAGTGCTGGCGTGGATGTGGGGAAAAGGAGACACTCATCCATTGTTGGTGGGAATGCCGGCTGGTACAGCCTTTCTGGAAAACAATATGGACTTTCCTCCAAAGACTAGAAATTGAACTCCCATTTGACCCAGCCATACCACTCCTGGGAATCTACTCTGGGAAACCAAAAATACGCAGCGGAAACACCATCCCTACTTTTATGTTCATAGCAGCATTATTCACAATAGCCAGAATCTGGAAGCAACCAGAGTGCCCGAAAATCGATGACTGGATAAAGAAGCTTTGGTACATCTACACAATGGAATACTATGCAGCTGTTAGGAAAAATGAAGTTATAAAATTTGCCTATAAATGGATGGACATGGAGAAGATTATGTTGAGCCGAAATTAGCCAGAAGGAGAGAGACAGATACAGAATGACTGCATTTATCTGCATAACATAAATATATAGGTACATATTATGATACCAATATCCAAGATCAAGTGAAACATATATCAGGAGGTCCTGTCAAAGGTGGAAATTATCACAAACGTGTGGGATTCAGAGGCTAGGTAAGACAGAAATGGAACAGTGTGCTGACAATTGTTGAGGGTACTAATGCCAACCTAGAACTGAGCATTAAATAGAGGCAAAAAGATACACATGACAACCCTTTAATGTATTTTCTGTAATTCATAGTCTGGAGGGGAGGAAAAGAGAAAGAGAGAGAAATGGAAAGAAATCAAGAACCTGCCATGGAGCAGGGCTGGGGAGGGGGGGAGGGAACCGGGGATGTTGGTGGTGGGAGATGGGCACTGGTGGCGGGATGGGTGCTGCAACACTGTTTGACCAAAACCCAAATATGAACTTTTTTAATTGTATATCTTTGTAATTTTAAAAATAAAAAAAATTTTTTAAAAAATTTGCCTATAAATGGATGGACATGGAGAAGATTATGGTTGAGCGAAATTAGCCAGAAGGAGAGAGACAGATACAGAATGACTGCATTTATTTGCATGGCATAAATATATATGTACATATTATAATACCAATATCCAAGGTCAAGTGAAGCATATATCGGGAGGTCTTGTCAAAGGTGGAAATTATCACAAACGTGTGGGAGTCAGAGTTTAGGAAAGACAGAAAATGGAACAGGGTGCTAATAATAGTCGAGGGTACTAATGCCAACCTAGAACTGAGCATTAAATAGAGGCAAAAGGATTCACATGACAACCTTTTAATGTATGTTCTGTAATACATAGTCTGGAAGGGAAGGAAAAGAGAAAGAGAGAGAAAGGCAAAGAAATAAAGAACCTGCCATGGAGCAGGGCTGGGGAAGGGGGAGGGAACCGGGGATGTTGTTGGTGGGAGATGGGCACTGGTGGAGGGACGGGTGCTGAAACACTGTATGACCAAAACCCAAACATGAACTTTTTAATTGTATATCTTTTTGTTTGTATATCTCACGGTGGTATAATAAAATACTTAAAAAATTTAAAAAAAAAGAGACACTTCCAGAAACAGAATCCAAGACTTGAGATGGCTGTTAGCACTGAGCACTATGGAAACGATGGTAAACTAGGTACTAAGAGGACCTATAATTGCCACCAGCATTAAGGTCATTTATGAACTAAAAGGGCTCCAGAGTTGCAGTGTGTGTGTGTGTGTATGTATGTATGTATGTATGTATGTATGTATGTATGTATGTATGTATTTGCAGACCCACAAGTCATTCTAGGAAAATAACAACATGTCTTAGAATGCTATTCAACTCAATTCTGACACTACCGAAAGACAGCAGCAGATTCCACTGGACAAAAGTTTCACTCTCAAGATTATCCTTTAAGAAATGCTCTACGACGTTGAAACTAAAAGTATCTTTAAAGACGACACACCACTGACCAAGCAAATGGAAGCAAAGATAAACAAATGGGATTTTAGAAAATTGAAAAGCTTCTGTACCTCAAAAGAAACGGTGACCAAGATACAAAGACAATCCACAGAGTGGGAAAGGATATTCACCCAATACCCATCTGACAAGGGGTTAATATCCAGGATATGTCAGGCACTGGTAGCCCTTCACAAGAAAAAAAACAGCCAACCCCATCAAAAAATGGGGAGAAGAAATGAACAGAAGCTTCCAAAAAGAAGAAATTCAAATGGCCAAAAAGGCATATGAGAAAGTGCTCTTCATCTTTAATCATCAGGGAGATGCAAATCAAAACAACAATGAGGTACCATCTCACACCACAGAGACTGGCACAGATCTAAAACAGCAAGAACAACCGGTGCTGGCGTGGATGTGGGGAAAAAGGGACTCTGATCCACTGCTGGTGGGAGTGCCGACTGGTCCAGCCCTTTTGGAAAACAATATGGGCATTCCTCCGAAAACTAGACATTGAGCTCCCATTTGATCCAGCAATAGCACTCCTGGGAATATACCCGAGAGACCGAAAAAACACATAGCAGAAACACTGTCTGTACTTCTTTATTCATCGCTACGCTATTCACTATAGCTAAAATCTGGAAACAACCTAAATGCCCGAGAACAGAGGACTGGATAAAGAAACTGTGGTTCATCTACACTATGGAATACTATGCAGCTGTCAGAAAAGATGAAATTATGAAATTTACCTGCGAATGTATGGACATGGAGACTATCATGCTGAGTGAAATTAGTCAGAAGGAAAAGGACAGATATAGAATGACTGCATTCACTAATACGACATAAATAGATACCAGTGTTTTACTAAGTGTGGGAAATGGTAATGGCAGATTAAAACTCACCATTAAACCTGCTGCTTAGGCAGCCTGGGGTGGGGTGGGAGGGGGTGGGGTACATTAGTGGTGGAAATGGGGCACTGGTGGAGGAATGGGTGCTGGAATACTGTATTACTAAGAACCAATTGTGAACACCTTTGTAATTGTATGTCTCAAGGTGGTATAATAAAAAAATTTTTTTTAAAAGATTATCCTTTACTTTGGATACTAGTCACGATCCCAGCTTGTTATCTGTACTTTTGACAAACTGGCTATGAGTCATAGGTCCCAGGACCCCCTCTTCAGGTTTAATTACTTTTCTAGAGGGCTCATAGAACTCAGATAATCCATTTACTATCAGAGTCAATTTATCAAAGGATTTTATTCAGGAATAACCAGTTGGACATATTGCACAGGGCAAGGGATTGGAAAGAGCAGGAGCTTCCATATTCTTTTTAAGAAGTGGCACTGACCCAGGTGCCTTTGACTGGTATCTAAAGTAAAAGATAGTATTGAGAGTGAACCTTTTGTCCAGTGGAATATGTGCAAGGTTGTGTGCTCACCAAACCAGAGCTCCCAAATTCCATCCTCTTGGCATTGGTAGAGGCTTCATTTTATACTCATGATTAATGAACTAATTGCCATTGATGATTAAGTCAACTTTCAGTCCTGCCCCCTTCCCTCACTCACCAGATGTCAAGGGTAGGAGTGGGCTCAGTGTTGCAGCTCCCTAAACCATTGGCTCACTCCCTTGATATGCAGCCCCCATCTTTAGGGCCTTCCCAAAGAGTCATCATTAGCATAAACAGAGGCACCTTTATCATTCTCAGCACAGAAAATTCCAAGGCTTTTTTGATCTGTGAGCCAGGAACTGCTGGGGAAGAACAGATACATATGCTGTAACTGACGCCCCTTTGGATCAATCACTGTGTTAGTCTTGCTTCAGTCATGAGAGCCCAAGCTGTAAGCATCCTGTGATCCTGGAAAGTCTCCTCTCTGCTAAACTATTCTGTGTTTTGTACCTGAAATGTTAATTGGTTTGCACTGGCTCACATGCTAACATACCAAAGGCAAATGAAAGGCTGAGGAGGCAAGTTTTCTGTATTTCATCTTAGAAAGTCAGGACTGAACATGGTAATTTCCCCAAATATAACAACGGTATTCAAGTACTAGGTAACTAGAAAGCTTGTCAATGTTACTTTACATTTAACACATCAAAATTAGATTTTGCACCATGCTACTTTCTATTTATTCCCCTAAATTCATTCTTCACCCTTTTCCACCCTCCACTATTGCCCTGGTGTCTAACCTCTATAAAGTGCATCAACTGGTTCCTGGCCCTCTGTTTCCAGTTTAGTTTGGTCAGTGCAGGCACTGGTAGAAAGTAGCTGAAAGTTGAGATTTAACAGTTTGCCCATCAACTGCCCTTCTGGCTGTGATACA
>JAJIBD010010606.1:0-37736 GCA_021461705.1 Cryptotis parvus
TTACTACTGTCTTGGTGCTCAGGGATTACTACTGGTCATATGTTGTGCTGGGGAGTGAACCCTAGTTGGCTGCACGCAAAACAAATGCCTTAGGCACTCTGCTATCTCTTTGGCCCCTAAAAACTTTTAAGGTTATTAAGCCTAGGAGAATATTTGAGCCTCACTAAAGCTTATATTCATATTTTCATTTTAAAAACATGATCTTAATTATATTTAATCTGGAAAAAGTTGTTTACAAAAGAAGAAAATGATGATTATCATACCATCATAGAAACAACCATTATCAATGTTCCAACTAGACTCTTCTGGAAATTTCCTGTTTTTAAAAAACTGGGAGTATGAACAGTAGAGATAACTCAGTGGGTTGAGCACATACTTTGCATGGCGGAGGCCTGGATTTGATCTCTGGTACTGTGAGGTCCCTCATGCACTTCAGGGAGAAGCGTGGAGCACTGCTGGGTGACCCAAAAACAAACCCAAAAAGTGTGCGTTTGTTGGGAGGAGGAGGAGGAGGTAGTAAGACATTGTATACAAAAAGACTTTACCCTTATTTTTTTCATTTAACTGCAAAAAATTGATTTCTCTAATAGAAAATTTTGTATACTTTAAGATCACTTATCTATGTCCACATATGGGGATTTACCGAGATTTACACTTAATTGGTAATTTAGATTCATAAAAATCTTAAAGATAGACATGGTCTCTTCAAACTGCCACACCTCTCTAACAATTCATATGTATTCACAGTTTCAATTTACCAAAACAAATGACCCCAAAAGTGGATGGGAAAATCCTTTATGTTTATTTTTCATACTTACTTGGCATTCTTCCAGTCTTCCAAGGCAGGGGAGTCATCACGTAGCCATCTTTGTATGCAATAATGGTTAAACTGAGTCCTAATTTATAGGGCACTCTTAGCAACACTGCACCATTATTTTTAGTTACTGCAGAATTTGTCTTTGTGTAGTTTACAAATACTTCTACAACTGCTTGACTCAGGTACTGACGACTGATTATGTCATTCACCTGGACCTTCAGCATAAATACAGACACTGGAAGAGAAAAAGTCAGGAATTACATGTTAGGGTACAGAATGTGGATGTTACTATATTATAAAATATGAGATATATGAGTAACATGGATGAATATAAAATAATACATTTAGGAAATATTCATGTAGGATTAGATTGGCAAGTGTATACAATCATTCTAACATGCGCTATTCTTTTAAAAACTATTAATTTATACTAAGAAGACATAATATTAATCCTTTAAAAAACAGTTAAGAGAAGAATTGTGAGCAGTGAATAACTAAAGACAAATAGTTTTCAGGAAAATATGTTTTTACTCTGCTTCACTATTTCTAGTGCCATTAAGTTATACAGTTTTAATATTAATTCACAATGGAGTCAAAATTATCCTGCTAAATGGAAACAACTATCTGCATATGAAATTTGACAATGGGTTCATATCCAAGATAGGTAAGGACTCCTAACACTCAATAACTAGAAACAAATGTCCCATCAGAAATGAAGGGAGAGAGCTGAATAGACTTCACCAAAAGGTGGCCAATAGGCACATGAAAAAGCAGCTATTACCATCAGTTGTCAAGGTCATAGAAATCAAATGATACTGAGAGACTAACTCATACCTGTGAGAACAGCCTAGAACCATAAAAACCAGAAACAACTGTTGGTGGGAATGCGGAGAAAAGGAAACCTTCATAAACTGTTGTTGGAGGATCAAGGATCAGTGGTTAAAGGTACACTCCAATGTACAGAGACAAGAACTCAATCTCTGCACTGCTGAATGTAACCCTGAAGCCCTAAACACTTCTAGGGTGGCCTTCTAGTCTAAGCACCAGCACTGCAACTAGCGCGGGCCACGGCACACACAGCAATTCAAGCATGAAGCACTGTGGTCAGGCACAGGGGTCTTGTATATTGATGGTATAGTTATGCACTCAAATCACAGACTCAGTACTACTGAAAATATGAGCTCCAAACTACAACCATCAAACGTTTAAATGTGTTTGTCAAGGTGGCATGCTGATGTGGCGTGGAGAGTGGGAGGCAATTTGGGAGCACAGGTGGAGAGAAGTTGACATTGGTGGTCAGGCTGTGCTAGAGTACTATAGTTCTAAAACTTGCCTATCAGTAACTTTCAAATTAAAGAAAATATTGAAAAAAAAAAAAAAAGCCTCACCCAATAAACCAGTGCTTTGGCTCCACTAATTAGTATAGATTTCACACCCTTACATAATCAAGGTCTGCCTCATTTGTAGGTCTCTAAAGTTTATAGGGGTATTCGTGCACCACTTAAAGAATTTAAGGGTGAAATGGGGGGGCTACTGAAGGCAGATAGATAGAGGGACTCCTTATAATGAGCTTTTTTGAAATCATAAAACTTCAGAGAGATTGGCCTGACCTGGAGTAGCCCAAAGGCCTTATGTGATCCAGGTAAGATGCAAATCCAGAGCTCTAAGGACAGGGAGATAGAGGCACCACCCTGATGCATAAACTGAGGCACCACCAGATAAGGGTGGACTGTACAGAAAAGGAGGAGTCACTGGAAAATCTACCAGTCTTGATAAGAATATGAAAAACCTCCAGAAGCTGGTTCTGATGTAGGTGGGCCCCCAAGGGTGGCTTACGTGAGGCAGGAAGGAGAGAGACGGTCACTTTCTCCCCTGCCGCCCGCGGCTGACCTTACTGGGCAGGCTATGACTGATAAAGTCTGTGATGAGCCCCTGCACAACATGAACCTGAGCCCTAGCCCCACGAGGTGGCCCAAGCCACCTGATGTCCACTTGAGCTCCAGGCACAGGAGTTGATCCCCAGCACCTGAGATTTCTCAGGGAAACCACGAACTCAGGCTGAAGCGAGGAATTACTCTTTGAAGGAGGCAAAAATCAGTCCTAAGCCTTACCCTGGGTTTTTCAGAGTTCTTGTCTTCCTCTCAGAAAAAGAATTTTCAGGAGTAGACAAGCAGTGAAGTAAAATAGATTATGGAGGTTTTAGGATGAGGATGGAGGAGGCAAAAGTGAGAAAAAAAGAGAGAGAGTAGACATTTCAGGAGGAGAGATGCGGGAGACACATGTGCTCAGCCTCACTGGGCTCAAGCAGCATATGGACTAGGAGGGCATCTGTGCACCGTCCATTGGTCAGGATGGCTTTTATAGGTTTCTTCCCAAGCTACTTCCAAGTGGGGCTTCAACCTAGGTTAAAGTCCATAGCTAGTGTTGTTTGCCTAGGGGAGTAGATTTTGGGACTGGTCTTCTTTGAAAAAAAAATCTCCTTTTCTTGACCCCTACTCCTACTGGATCTTCTATGTCCTGGAATGTAATTGGATTAAGGGCTGGGCAGAGAAGGTTGATCCAGTTTCCTCAGAGTCTATTGTTGATGAAGATCTTATCAGGCCTTGGTGCCTGAATCCAAAAAATATGGGTTGGACAGTCTTAGGGCTAATGTTCATTGTCACGGGACATCCCCCTCCAGTCCTCACCTCCCCACAGCAGTTCTAGTCCAAGACTTTCCCCAGGACATTACCTAAATTAACTTTTCTGTAAAGTTAATTAAGAGGGCAAAATAATTAAGAGCAATTGTCTTAATTTTTTTATCTTTTTTTACCTCCTGAAATGTGTACTCCCTCTCTTTCTCACTTTCCCTCCCTCCATCCTCATCCTAAAACCTCCATAATCTATTTTACTTCACTGCTTGTCTACTCCAGAAAATTCTTTTCTCCGAGGAAGACAAGAACTCTGAAAAAACCCAGGGTAAGGCCTAGGACTGATTTTTGCCTCCTGCAAAGAGTAATTCCTCGCTCCAGCCTGAGTCCGTGGTTTCCCTGAGAAATCTCAGGAATATTTTGAGAAGACCTTCTCAGAGTCATTGTCTGCCTCCCCAGCCAGAGAAATTACGGTCTCTGAAACATATTCTCTCCCTTTTTTCTCCTCTTACATCTCCCTAAATTTCTTTCAATAAAAATGATTCTGCTTCCAATGGGCTGGATCAATCAACAGTAGAGCAGGTAAAAGCATTTGGTTTGCACCTGGTCTACCCAGATTTGAACCCCTGGCATCCCAAATGGTCACCTGAGCTCCCCCACCCCCCAGGAGTGATCCCAGAGTGCACAGAGAGTAAACCCCTGAGCATGACTGGGTATGACCCTCCCTTAAAAAAAAAAATCTTGCTTCAGAAAAAAAAAAAAAACACAGATGGATGTTTAACTCCTTCACTTTGTTCTGTTTTTCTGGAAAACAGGGATATTTTTGGTTGCAAATTACAAAATATTTCTTTAAAACATCAAAAAGCCTTTTTTTCTCTAAATGAAACATCAAGATAAAAAATATGTGAGGGGGCCGGAGAGATAGCCCAGCGGGTAGGGGCTTTGCCTTGCACGCAGCCCGCCCATGCCGGCCTGGGTTCGATCCCGGCATCCCATATGGTCCCCGAGCACCGCCAGGAGTTATTCCTGAGTGCAGAGCCAGGAGAAACCCCTGAGCATTGCCGGGTATGACCCAAAAAAGAAAAAAAAATGTATTGAGGGAAATAAGAATGATATTGGAGGAAATAAAATTTTCTTAAAAGTGTGAGTAAGTTACTCAGAGTCTGTTTGCACACCTATAAAGTCAGAGAGTAACTGTGTGGTAACTGCTGTGTGGCAACAAGATGAAATTGCTGTAGTCAGATAGGCAGCCTCCCCTTTCCACCCCACATACTTTTGGAAACACTAATTATAAAAACTTAAGGGGGCCGGAGCAATAGCACAGGGCAGGGCGTTTGCCTTGCATGCAGCTGACCAGGGTTCGACCCCAGCATCCCATATGGTCCCCCCCAGCACTGCCAGGAGTAACCCTGAGTATTGCTGGGTGTGACCCAAAAAGAGAAAAAAAAAAACTTAAGGGACACTTCTAATCCCTTGAAGTAGCCCAAAGGCATGAAGATCACATCCCTTTGACATGCAAATCCTTAGCTCTTTGGAGAGGAGAAATTGAAGTACCACCCAGATGAAAAAAAATTCAAGGATCTACCCAAAGGCTGGACCCCTCAGCAAAAGAGAAGCTACAGAAGATTCATGAGATTCCAAAGAGACCATACAATGCAAGGCTTTCCTATGATATTTATGCACATCCAGACGGACTTTATGCATGCAAAACCACAGCAAATCTATTTGGAAGAACTGTGTAAAAGTTCTTTTTGGGGTCTTCAAAGCCTATGTTCTCCCCTGAACATGTATCTCGCTTGTCTGTATGTTTCTTTTGCTGAAGAAGCTTCTGTGCTCTCTTGAACACACACTTCTCCGTTTTCTCTCTTCCCCCACATCTTTCCAGATAAGTCTCAATATAAAGATCTTGCTGGATCATTTTGCCTCTTCCTGAAATTCTTTTCTGTAGGAAAAACAAGGAATCCACCATGCCTGTGCCAACAGTTAGGACTGACCCGACGTAGACTGGGTACTTCTGCCAAGTGTGGTGGCTGAGGTGGGTGGAGCAGAAAGGTGGAAACACTCTTCTTGCATCTACCTCCAATGCTCCCCCACTTTGCCAAGCCTCTGGCAATATAAAGGTGTAATCTATGTGCTTAGCAAAGTGTTAGGTAGTCATTTAATTTCATTATTAATTATAAAATATTGTACTCTCCTTTAAGAGACCACTTGAACTCTACATCAACCAACACGGAATTTCACTATTGCTACCAAGTTGACTGATGCTCTGGGTTAGATCTAGTCCTGTGCATTTTACTGCAAAGAGAGCCACGGCAATAATTGCTCTGTCCAGGGGGAAGGCACCATTCAGAAAGTTAGAAAATAGTTCTCTTCTTTCCAAGAATCCCAAAAATATATTTGAGTACAAAAAATGTTTTTGGAATATTTTGAGTACACAAAAACGTTTTTTGGAATATGTTGAGAATTCATGAGTCAGGCACATTTTTAAGTTCATCAAATCTATTTACTCTTCAAAAAAATGCTCTGAGAGGGACTGAAGCGATACTACAGTGGTAGGGTGTTTGCCTTGCACATGGTGACCTGGATTTAATCCCCAGCATGCCATATGGTCCACTAAGCACTGCAAGGAGTAGTTTCTAAGTGCATGGCCAGGAGTAAGCCCTGTGCATTGCCAGGTGTGACCTACAAAAAAAGAAGAAGAAAAAAAAAGCTCAGACATATACTGTTTCCTTCTCTTTTCTTGGGGGGGGGGGGGAATAACTGGCATTACTCAGGTAACCAAATGGTGGGTCCCTGGAATATTGAACCAGGTGGGCTACAAAAAACACGTTCCGGCCCCTTTTTTCTTCCTTTTATATTTGATAACTGCAGGTAGAGTTCGAGACCGGCCCTGGCCAATCCACAATAAAAAGAAGCATGAGCTCCACTCCTCAGCTCTGTATTGAACATGAGGCCACCATCTCCCTGCATTAACATACGCCTCAGAGACCTGGGCCCTATGAAAGCAGGATGAGAATACTATTCGGGTCTCCCAACGAGGACTCGAAAGAGCTATGCTTGGAATATCACGCCTCACTCAAGTGAGAGAAGGAATCCAGAGTTCCAACCTCCGTCGCTGTTCCAGAGTCAAGGACGCTGTCTCGTTTGCCAAGGCATCGAAAATCAGATGGGTTGGACATGTAATGTGATTTGGAGATGACTGCTGGACTAGAGCCATTACTGACTGGATCCCACGGGGTGTCAAAAGATCACGTGGCCGCCCACCTACAAGATGGTCAGACTTCTTCGTCAAGACCTTGAAGGAATGGTTTGAGGCTCTTTGTATTTCTGAATCAACCAGATGCCATTGGGCTACATTGGCACGTGATAGGGTCCAATGGAAATGCTACTGGCGCCCGCTCGAGCAAATCGAAGAATAACGGGATTGAAGTGATCAAGTGATACTGACATGCAGTATTATATCACAAAATCCTCACTATAACCTTGTAAAACAGGCTCTCAAAGTCATGTTATTATGGAAGAAATGAAGATTCTGACTGTTTATGCAAATTCTCCGAAGTCTCCCAGAGAGCGAAAGCCTGTGTTCACCTTCACGGCTTCCACCATCAGTGCAGAATGAAAATTAATTTTCATTCTGACAACATCTAACAATGAATGTTAGGGTCAACATTCCTGAAATTAATTCTAGGAATGATCAAAGATTTAAACTTTTTTTTATCACTCCATTTCCAGAAAATACCTGAGAATTAGTTTGAAAGTTCTGCACAAAGCACAAAGCAGAAGGAAAGTTTTATTTCTTTTTGGATTTATATCTGTTTACTTCAGTGACAGTAGAATGTTTCTGCTTCCCTTTATTTGTTTATCTGTTTATTTTTTGCTTTTTGGATCACATCCAGTAATACTCAGGGGTTACTCCTGGCTCTGCACTCAAGATTTACTACTGGCTGTGCTCGGTGGGTCTCTCAACCCAGACTCACAAACATGGGGCAGAGCTGCTACCGACTCTCCCTGTGCCCAGCTGCTCACGAGGCACCCAGGAGGGATGGCGGGTTCTAGCCCTGGCCCGCCACCCCAGCAGAGCCTCACAAGATGCCAGGCCACCCCCACCCCCCACTCCATGAGGGCCTCCATTTTCCACATCCGGACTTCCCTCTCATCAGAACTCCACCCAGAAGAAGAGCCTATCACAGCCCGGATCTTCGAGACCCACCCTGCAGCAGTCTTTTTTCAAGTCCGGCCCAGGTATGCTGATCCAGAGACTCACAAACATAAAGTAGACTGCTCGCCCTCCCTGTGCCCAGCTGCTCACGAGGCACTCAGGAGAGATGGCGGGTTCTAGCCCTGGCCCGCCACCCCAGCAGAGCCTCACAAGACACCAGACGACCCCCACTCCATGAGGGCCACCATTTTCCACATCTGGACTTCCTTCTTGTCAGAACTCCACCCAGCAAAAGAGCTGCTCACAGCCCAGCTTGTGGGGCCACTTGCAGCCAGGCGGTTCATCAATAAATGCTGGAGATCAGAGGTGACTATAAGAATATGCCATCCGCACAGCAGAGCCTGGCAAGCTACCCGTGTTGTATTTGATGTGCCAAATACCAGTAACAATTATATACCTCATTCTCATGACCTGATGGAATGGTTTGAGGCTCTTTATGTTCCTGGAGCAAGCAGATGCCCTTGGGCTCTACTAGCATGAGACAGGACATATGGAGATGTTATTGGTGTCTGCTCAAGCAAATAGATGATGAATGGGAAGATAGTGATACAGGGATTTTTTTTTTTTTTTTTTTTTTTTGCATTTTGGGTCACACCCAGCAATGCTCAGGGGTTACTCCTGGCTCTTCGCTCAGGAATTATTCTTGGCAGTGCTCGGGGGACTATATGGAATGCTGGGATTGAGCCCAGGACAGCTATGTGCACTATAGCTCCGGCCCCAAGGATTTAAATTCTTAAATAACATCAATTTGAGCCCACAAACACCCTCCGAACAAAGTGTTAGTGTTCTTGTTCTTTTTCACTGTTGGTTGATTTTGTTTTGCCCTTATTTAGTATCTGTGGAGAGCCAGTGTCCAGGGTCCTTTTTAAGGTCAAAGTGGAAGCTAGGTTCGGAGTGGCCTCTTCCCACTAACCGGGAACAAGGACTTTCACATCTTGCAGGTATCTATCACCTCCCAGCACATGCCAGAGGACTAGGTGAAGGCCAATTGTCACAGCCTGGGCCCACCCTGAGCAAGAAAACTATGAATACCATTGGTCCCACCCCATTTCCAACAAGCCTTTCTGCAGTGGTCTCAGCAAACAGTGAATCACGCTAGCTTTCCCCTGCCTTAGTATCTATGTTCATGTGGTTCAAGACTAATTTTTAACTCAGATCTGGTGTGTAATTTTCTCCACATCAAGACAAGAACCCATCAGAAGAAGGAATTTTCTAACAAAATCATTATCTCAAACATAAATTAAGTATAACTTTTAGGTTAAAAAAACACAAAAATTAAAATGGGGCGAGAGCAATAGTCCAGTTGGTAAGGTCTTACATGTGGCCAGACCCGGTTTCAATCTCCAGCATCCTATATGGTCCCCCAAGCACTGGCAGGAGTAATTCCTGAGTGCAGATGCAGGGAGTAACCCCTGAGCATTGCTGAGTGTGACCCAAACAGAAAAAAAAAAAAAAAAGTTAAAAAAAATTCAAATATGGTACAATGGGCTCCCTAGCCAAACATACTTGAACAGGTTTACTTAGTAGGAAAATCTATGAAAGTTGGGGCTAGAGCAATAGTACAGTGGGTAGGGTGCTTGCTTCACGTACAGCCAACTCATGTTCCATCTCAACATTCCATAAGGTTCCTCCCTACTCCCCAGCACTGGCAGCAGTAATTTCTGAGTCCAGAACTAGGACTTAACCCTTGAGCATGGAAGAGGAGAGGAGAGGGGAAATGCAAGTTATAAAGGATGCTCCTCTTGCATCCTGGCACTTAATCCCCAACCAAGTTTACTGAGCTAACGGCAAAAATGGAAACAGGAATAAAGAACAATAAAGACACCTAGTCCCTAGAGCCGACTTCTCTGGCACTATGAGTCCGTGTGTTGTCGTTGTCCCCCCTGCCCCTGCAACTGTGTTTCCCTAGCACTTCCTCTCCTCTTTTTCTCTAAGTTGGAGTCTGAGAGTTTCCAGTTGATATGGGCACTCCATCATAATCCCGGCATCTGTGGCTGGCTTCTAGGATGAGCACCTTAAACGACACAATGATAGAGATAACTTTTTTTGTTTTTCCTTTGGGGGTCACACTGGGCAGTACTCGGGCTTACTTCCGGCTCTGCATTCAGGGATCACTCCTTACATGCTCAGGACACCAGATGAGGTAAGGAGAGTTCAACTTGGTCAGCTCCATGCAAGGCGAACACCTTACCCTGATAGTGGTCCCTATTCAAACCAAATGTGCTAATGGTGGTTATTTAAGCAGCATTTTCAGAACTGGAACTCAAGTAGGAATATTTAAAATTTAATTTCCTACAAAAAATTTGTTTCAGGGATTCTCATGGTTTTTGGAGAGATTAAAAACATTACGTGTGAAGCAATCTTAAACTAAATTCATTTTTAAAAACACCATATTCCATCTGCTTCATCCTTGTGAAATTACCGTTGCCAAAGGCACACACTAAAACCTCCTGACATTCCACAGCTGGGTTGAATAAAATGTTTTCTAATCCAAAATGGATGATGTCATCTTTTTGAAATATACCCATGATGCTAAAATATATACCCATGATGCTACTTCATAAATTTCATGAGAAACTTAGTAACAGATTCAGAAAGACAGTTTTAGAGGTCAAACTGTAGCTCTCAGTCTCCTAGTCTGATGGATTCCCTCCTGCATGTACAGCTTGATTGCTAAACAGACTCAGGGACATAGGAGGAATGCAGCCTAACCAGTTGGGACTAGCTTAGTTTAAACTGGAAACAACAAAGCGCTAATGATCAGTCAGTCTGTCTGTCTGTCTCTCTCACAAACACACACAAACACATACGCACACACACAGCCAGTGCTAGAAACTTGATGCATACTATTCAATTTCATATTAATACAAATACACAAGGCACACCCCTTTTTTTTGCAGCAAAGTAATTGAGACTAAAGTTGCACAGGTATGGGCCTAAGCAATAGTATAGTGATTAAGGCACATGCCTTGTATGCAACCGATCCTGGTTAGATCCCAGGCATCACATATAATCCCCTGAGCACTGCCTAGAACAGAATAAATCCAGAGCACAGCTGGGTATGGCCCTCAAAACAAACTAGTTGTTTTAATTTACAAACAATTGCACGGTAACAGGGTAAATGATGATTAAGTTTGTGACTCCCAATTTATATACCTTCTATTACCTACCAATATTGAAAAGCTTTAGGAATTTGTTTTACATAGACTATAAATGTTTCCTCCTAAGTAAAGCTAGAGAAAATATTCCTTTGCTGATCCTCTGAGTTTCACATCTGCATCCCACCAGCTGGTTTGCCCACCTGACCTCAGCACAAGCACAAGCAAGCAGCATTATAAAACAATGGCAGTGGCTGGCGAGATAGTACAATGGTGAAGTTACTTGCGTTGCACCACGGTGTACACGGCCACCCCAGGCACACCTTATGATCCCCTGACCACCGTCAGGAGTATTCCCCTGAGTGCAGACCTAGGAGTAATCTCTGAATATCATCAGGTATAACTCTCATTCCCACCGCCCTTCAAAAATAAAATAACATAAAATGGAAAAAAAACAACAGTGTTTGGAGACAGCACAAATGTTAATGCAATCCCCTTTCATGTGAAAAACACTTACTTGATTCAGCGGCACACGGTGTGGTCCCATGAGCTCACCAGGACTGTTCCCTGAATGCAGATCCAAGTGTAAGCCCTGAGTAAACCGAGTGTGTCCCCCCAAAAACAAAACAAAACAAAAAAAAACAAAACAGAAAAGAACTACTCACCTGTAAGCCTTGTCACAGCAAAGAAAGCAACATCAAACTCATTATACCCAGTATGAAGGAAGGGTTATATGGGATTGCTTTGTTGTACCCTGAAAACCTGGCTCTGATTCCTCCAATGTCAACAGCTGACTCAGGCAACAGCACCAGCCAGTCAGAAGCAACACATGCCCAAGACAATCTCCTCAAACTCTCTCCTCTAATAAATACATTCTGGCATTTAGATTGGGCAGAATCTCTGACTCTGTATGTGGCTTGAGGAATAGTGTTGTTATCTCCATAAACCACCACCCCTTTCCCACTGTTTTTTCCTTCTTTCACAGGCACACATTTTCTTCTTCTCTACTGCTTAATTACAATCATTATGTCTTGCAGATCTAATTTTCTTTTCAGTATGTCACCATTGGTTTAAAAATGGCTCAATATCAAAAGATTTCAATTGTACACTTAGAAAACATATAATCTAACTGTTGAAAGAAACAAGTGAAAATAAAATATACATGGATGAGCAAGGTCCTGATGTTGCTGGAAAAGACCTAACTGCGTATAATCAGAAGCAAGCATGACTACACTTCCAAAGGACTAATAAATAGGCATTAAGAAATGTTCTTTAGAAAGAATATCAGAGCAGACATTTACAGTTTTGGCAGGCTACTGATACATAACTCCAAGCCCAGAAAGGGTTAACAATACACTGCTATTTACTTGGACATTTAACATTTGAAATGTGGCGTGGACTAATAAATTACAAACCACTTTTTTTAAAACTTGTCTTCCTAGCTTTATTTATTTATTTTTTTATTGAATCACCATGAGATAGTTCATTAAAAAGCTGTTCCAAGTTTGGGTTTTAGTCATACAGTATTCCAACATTCATTCCTCTACCAGTGTCCATTCCCCAGCAACAATGTCCCCAGTTTCTCTCGCCCCCACACCCCCAACTCTTTCCACAACCTGCCTCCAAGGTAGGCAATTCCTCTTCCTCTTCCTCCTCCTCCTCCTCCTCTTCCTCTTCCTCCTCCCCTCCTCTCCTCTCCCATCCCCTCCCTCCCTCCCCTCCCTCTCTCTCTCTCTCTCTCTCTCTCTCTCTCTCTCTCTCTCTCTCTCTCTCTCTCTCTCTCTCTCCCTCCCTTCATCACCCCATGAGCATTTCAAACCACTTCCTTTTTTAAGGAAATCTGACACCATCCTATTATTTTGTCAGCATTTTATAAATTACAACTGTGCCCTGGAGAGAGGCCGCCCCATTTCCCATTTCTCCATTACAAAACCTAGCCTACTTCTTTTTCCATTATCTTTCAAGCATCTAAATAATTAACATAATTAAGCATTAAATAATTCCATTTAACAATTTTCCTCTCTAGGAAATACTGAAAATATGATACATATATATGCTTTAAGTAGTCTTACCACAAAATTGGTAATAACAATAAACAACTTTATGGTAGCAACGGTTTCAGAGTATATACTTAGTCCCAAACTCATGAAGTTATGTGTCAATGATACCTCAATAAAGTTTTATTTTAAAGACAGGTGAGAAGAACATAGATCTAATGCCTACTTTGAAAACATCACACTCTTATTTTTGGAATAGACAAAAAGCCAACATTTTGAATTAAGATCGCCAAAGGAACTGCCTGTTGGATTTAATTCCAAGCATTCTTGGCTTAACATTGAGCTATCTTCTCTCATCCTGTTGGGAGCTTAGTTTAATTGAGTTACACCCACTGTAGTGCCTAGGGGGGCACCTGCAGTCACACTCAGTCACCCCAATCCTCTGTGTTTAGCCTCTGCGTTGTGTTCTGCCCCTATTAGTCACAAATATCTCAAAATCAGACATGGTAACTTGTAAAGTCAAACTTTCTCTGGATTCGTGTATGTAAGTGAAATATTGCTCTTCTCTTTCCTTTATGTCCTTTGCATATTTTTATGTTAGAGCAATGTCCTTTTTATATAGACACAGGAAGACAGTTAATGCCATGCTTTTATAATATGGGAGTTCAGTTGATCACTTGATCACTTGAATCCCATTATTCATTTGCTCGAGCGGGCGCCAGTAACATTTCCATTGGACCCTATCACGTGCCAATGCAGCCCAATGGCATCTGGTTGATTCAGGAATATATGAAGAGCCTCAAGCCGTTCCTTCAGGGTCTTGACAAGGGAGTTATTTGACTCCAAAGAATATTTACTCCTGGGCATCGATCATATTTAATTGACTTAATAAACTTCAGTTGCCCTTAGATTGACCTTTGTTCCTTACACAAAAACCGGTGGGTAGACCTGGGGCAAGCCAAGAACATGGGATAGCCTAAAGGCCATAAGAAGTATCATAAGTTAAGAGCAACAGTCACAGAAGAAACTTTGTCATGACCCAAAAAGAAGTAACTGAACAAGGATCCTAAACTGGGTTTAGGAAAAATTAACCTGTCCTGAGGACTGTAGTCTGGTATAACCTACAGGAATAGCCCAGGAATAGTCCCCCTCTACCATGAGTCCAGAGACCTTTTTTTTTTTTCTTTTTGGGTCACACCCCGTGACACTCAGGGGTTACTCCTGGCTCTGCACTCAGGAATTACTCCTGGCGGTGCTCGGGGACCATATGGGATGCTGGGAATCGAACCCGGGCCGGCACAGGCCGGCCACATGCAAGACAAACGCCCTACCCACTGGACTATTGCTCCGGCCCCCAGAGACCATTTTAAGCTTAACCTAGGGTATAAAGAAAAGTCTATATTTCTTAGTGTGTTTATACAAAATGACTAGAAATATTAAGAAGTAAATTTAATGTGACTGCTTGAATGGATTACCATTAAAGGAAAGGAGAAAGCAACATGCCCTTAGATGGAATTCCGTCCTTGAGTGGATCTCCTAGAACATATCTGGAGTACTGAAATCCCCAAAAAGGGATCCTGTCCTTGGGTGGATCTCCAAGAAGAATTTTCCCTGAAGCAAGACCTTACATCTATTCACTGTTTATATTAATGTTCAACCACACTTATGTGTATTTGCTGCCCCCCAACCCTTCATGATTTTCTCTATTATAATCGGGTGAGAGATATCCCACACGCACGGCAGAGCCTGGCAAGCTACCCATGTTGGATTGATATGCCAAATACCAGTAACAATTATAGACCTCATTCCCATGACCTGATGGAATGGTTTGAGGCTCTTTATATTCCTGGAGCGAGCAGATGCCCTTGGGCTACACTAGCATGTGACAGGACGTATGGAGATGTTACTGGTACCCGCTCAAGCAAATTGATGATCAATGGGAAGACAAGTGATACAAGTGATAATCGGGTTGATTCACCAGTCGGTTCCCCCAATCCTTAATCCGTCGGTCAGGGGGAGAGGGGATGGTCACTGGCCCAAATGCACCAGGGGACTCTCACTCTTACAACTGCAACTGCCCACCAAACATCTCATGTTTTCCATGATTTGACATCTGGTCTACTATAGCAGAAACTTTATGGTGAGAATTCAAAAGATGCTAAACTTCTGCTGATGACCTTTACTGGGGTGGGTCAGAGGCCTAGTTCACTTGCCCTCATTCACTCCACCACTTTTATACAGTAATAAAAAATCTTAGTTTAGAGCAAGTTGTCCAAATACCTTAAAATGTAAATAGAAAACATCTGCTTCCAAGCTTAAATATCTACACAATTAAAATATTTAGTAGAAACAGCAGTGCTGGTTCCACTAAAGAGAATATTAATTCCCCAACCCTTAAGCCTGGCATTCAAAATCTGCGTTGTCTGCAACAGACTTCCTTTCTCACTAAGCAAACATACCCTTACAAAGTTGGCAAGCTGCTCTCTGACCCACTGCTGGTTTTTATAAACTGTTACTGAAACACTTCCATGTTATTCAGATATGTTTTGCCTAGGGCTGCTTCTGTTACAAAAGTACACTACAAGGAGAGAAAACATTTGCAGGCCCTCTCCCTTATATTCGGTTAAAGGGCTCACTGGTCACTAATCAAAAATCAACCTGCTCTCCTGCTACATTATTCATTTCTTTCTTCTATCACAAAAATGAAATTTTCTCTTAAGCCCTCTTTTCATCTCTCCCTGTCTCCTAATCCATCCTTCAAAGTTAAGCTCAAATGACCCCTCTTCAATTAATCTGCCTTATGCCAGACAGATGAGATATTCTCTGACTGATCTCACAGTACCTGGATTATGGTTCAGTATATATTCTGGAGTATGCTTTACTATTTTCCGTGCATTTGTCTTCTCCATGAGAATAAGCTTCTTGACAGTCATGATGATTATTTCAAGTCCAGCCTTGTGCTCTGCTAGAGTTTAGTAAGTGGTTTGAACGTAGAGTCTAGATGAGTGACTAGCACACAACAGGGCAGGAGTGGAGGAGGAGAAAGAAGAAATGAGGCAGAAAAGAAGAGATGAGAGAAGCCGGGAAATAACACAGAGGCATCATGCCCTGACCCCACCAGCACAGAGTCAGGGGGTAAGCCCCAGGCACAGCTGGATGCATCCCAGAGGCCCGACCCAACCTCCAACACCATTTAAAAGTAAAGAAGAAAAAGGAGAAAAAGCAAGAGTGTGGCTGATAATCTAGGAGAGAAGAATGGTAATGGTGGGATTTCCATAGATGTCTCATGAAATGAAGCCAATACTTAGTTAAAATTTTGTTTTGTTTGGGATCATATCTGATAGTGTTCAGGCTACTATCAGATACTCCTGGCTCTGCACTCAAAGATCACTCCTGGTGGTGCTCAGGATCATATGTGGGGATCATATATTCAACCTGGCCTGTAGCATGCAAGGCAAGCGTCCTACCCACTCTGCTCTCACGCCAGCCCATAGTTAGGAAAAGTTTAAACTTAATTACACTGTTGCCAGTTAAATACTTTTATTACTGTAATACTGCTATATTACATATTATATAGATATTGTAATTCCATAAAAAATATATCATTTGTTGTTACAACTATAATCGCTGTCTTCCCGTTCATCATTGATTTGCTCAAGCAGGCACCAGTAACATCTCCATATGTCCTGTCTCATGCAAGTAGAGCCCAAGGGCACCTATTTACTCCAGGAACATAAAGAGCCTCAAACCATTCCATCAGGTCGTGGGAATGAGGTCTATAATTGTTACTGGTATTTGGCATATCAAATACGACACGGGTAGCTTGCCAGGCTCTGCCGTGTGGGTAGCATACTCTTGTAGTCATCTCAAAATCCAGCATTTATTGATGAACCATGCGGCTGTGTAGGGCCGTGTAGGGCCATGCAAGCCGGGCTGTGATAGGCTGGTCTGCTGGGTGGAGTTCTGACGAGAGGGAAGTCCGGATGTGGGAAAACGGAGGCCCTCATGGAGTCTGGGGTCATCTCGATTGTTGTGAGGCTCTGGGCGGATTAAAAAACGACTGCTGCAGGGTGGATCTTAATGAGCCGGTCTGTGATAGGCTGGTCTGCTGAGTGGAATTCTGAGGAGGGGGAAGTCCAGATGTGGAAAATGGAGGCCCCATGGAGTGGCGGGTCATCTGGCTTGTTGTGAGGCTCTGGGCCGGATTAAAAAGACTGCTGCAGGGTGGATCTCGATTTGCTGGGCTGTGAGAGCAATAAGCACTAATAAAGATTCCTTCTTTTTGAAGTTAATACATCTTTTGCATAAGAATAATTATTTTGGAGATTTTGATGAGAAAATACTTAAGTAGCAAACCTTGCTAAATAAATTAAATTGTAAACAATACTGACAAGTCATATTACCTTTTTTTCTCCCCAGCTACCAGAACAACTTCCCTGATTAATTGATAAAGAGGGTAAGGTATTTCCAAAAGAGTGAGGACATAAAAGCTGACAAAGGACATATTATTCCATCTTCTGGAAAGCAGAGTGGATAAGGCTTCAACAGTTTAATCTTTACAACATTTCTAACAGGGACAGAGTCTCCGTTTTTGCAAAGGAAAAGGGTGCTGAGTTTTGTTTTTGTAAATTTGTAAGAAGCTGCTTTTCACTTCTTAGGAACCAGCTAGAATGCAAATTCTTACTGGCTTTGGAACTTAAAAGGAAAAAAAGTAGTTACATGTTTGAGGGGAAAAAGCAAACTTATGTATTAATATTCACTTCAGAGAGAATGCAAGCACTAAGAAATTAAGAATATACCAAAAAAAAAAAAAAAGGGCCGGAGTGATAGTCCAGGGGGTAGGGCGTTTGCCTTGTATGTGGCCAGCCCGTGCCGGCCTGGGTTCGGTCCCGGCATCCCCATATGGTCCCCCGAGCACCGCTCAGGAGTAATTCCTGAGTGCAGAGCCAGGAGAAACCCCTGAGCATCGCCGAGTATGACCCAAAAAAAGGAAAAAAAATATATATATATATATAAGAAGGTAAAGTACATGTTTTTCCTCATCAGGTCTGGAGAGCCAAGTGAATGTGATTCATGAAAACTGCTGAAAGGGTAACCCGAGTCCTTATAATTGAAGCACACTGCAGACAACCCATGCGAGATCTTTGGACTGCATTCCTTCTTCCTCCTGGCCTTCTCAAAGTCTGTTTTCCCTGTACGTCCAACTGATTCAAGTTCCTAAAACACTGTTCACCATCATTCTGTAGGAATTTTCATCCTTTCTTTTCATTCTGCGTTAGAATCATTTACTATTATCCACTCAATGACTTACAAATCCATTAAAATACTATTATCAGGGATACTATAATTGATCCTTGAAGACTCCTAATCAAGGATCAGCTGTAGTTATGGGTACATCATTCCATCCATGCATAATATTTGATTCTATATACACTTAAATACTAACAGCCCGCTGCTGACCGGAAGCCTAAATTGCGTACAATTAACTGAACACATGTATTTTGTACTTTATATTCAATATAGACTATATTCTTACAATAAAGAAAATAAGAAAAATAAAATACATTTGCAGGTCTATACGGCAGCTATCAATACTAGACATTTACATCAAAGGAAGCTTATAACAAAGTCCATGTATAAATGGATCAACCCACTTTTCTTACGAGTCACCTGTATATATGAGAGCACTGAGTGTGCAGCAACAGAAGTAAGTTTTGCCTACAGTGGGAAAACGAAGGCTCACTCTTTACATTACAGTGTTTGAAAAGCACTGATGCTGGCCACATCAAAACTGAGGAGCTCAGAGACTGGGGAGGTGGAGGAAGGGCTTCCTTTGTTGAATGTATGTATGTACGTATGAAAATGTATGCATGTATGTATGTATGTATGTATGCATGTAATTGTGCCACCGTGAGATATACATTTATAAAGCTGTTCATACTGGGTTTAAAATCGCACAGTGTTCCAGCGCCCACCCCTCCACTGGTGCACATTTCCCACCATCAATGTTCCCAGATTCCCTCCCTCTCCTCCAGTCGGCCTCTACTGCAGGCACACACACACACACTCTCTCTCTCTCCCTCTCTCTCTCTTGTTCTCTCTCTTCCTCCCCCTTCTCTTACACATTGTGGCTAGCAATACATACATTTAGGGGTCATCATGTATATCCCTTTGCCTAACGTTCAATGCTCATTTCTAGTCCGGCCTTACCATTTCCAACAATTATTAGCACACTGGTACCTTCTCTTTCTTACCGAACCTCTGACTTCAACATGCTTGTGGTAAATTCCAACCACTCACAAATCCTCTTGGTTCATTAGCATCATACTTTTTTTTATATCCCGCAAATGAATACAGTCATCCTATATCTGTCGTTCTCCTTCAGACTAATGACACTCAGCATGATCCTCTCCATGTCTATCCATTTATAGGCAAATTTAAAAATGCTTTTCATAACTAATCGTCAGAGAAATACAAATCAAAACAACAATGTGCTATCATCTCACACCAGAGAAACTGGCACACATCCAAAAGTACAAGAACAACCAGTGTTGTCATGGTTGTGGGGAGAAAGGGACTTTCATCCACTGCTGGTTAGAATGTCGACTGGTCCAGCCTTTTGGGAAAACAATATGGACATTCCTCCAAAAACTAGAAATTGAGCTCCCATTTGACCCAGCAATACCAGTCCTGAGAATATACCCTGGTGTAACCCAAAAAGCAAGAGAGAGAGAGAGAGAGAGAGAGAGAGAGAGAGAGAGAGAGAGAGAATATACCTGGGATCCCAAAACACCAGCAGAAACCCCATCTGCACTTCTATGTTCATAGCAGCACTACTCACAATAGCCAGAATATGGAAATAACCTGAGTGCCTGAGAACAGACAACTAGATAAAGAAACAGCAGGGCCGAGCAATAGCCCAGAGGGTAGGGGCGTTTGCCTTGCATGGGGCCCCTGGCATCCCATATGGTTGCCTGAGTACCGCCAGGAGTAATTCCTGAGTGCAGAGCCAGGAGAAACCCCTGAGCATTGCCGGGTGTGACCCAAAAAAGCAAAAAAAAAAAAAAAAAAAAAAAGATAAAGAAACAGTGTACATCTACACAGTGGAATTATACTATGCAGTTGTTAGGAAGGGCTTCTTTTTGGAAGCAAATCTGAACTGAAATTTGAAGAAGGAATAAGGAGCTTGGTTAGTCAGTAGCTTCCTAAAACCTAGACTTCAACTCATTAACGCTTCTCAGCTCAAAAATCACCTCCATGCAGAGGCCACCTGGTGACCACATGAAGAGCCAGAAAAGGACATGACGCTGGGGGTGTGACAGACTCTTTTCTTCTTCCTTCACACTGATATTTTATAAATCAAACTGACTTACAGGAGTGATATTTGGAAACGTACATAAAAAGAGGGTTGAAATGACTGAAGAAATAAGGCAAAGGGCTAAACACAAACTCTGCATGCTGAAAGCCCGGGTTTTATCCCTTATACCAAAGCACTACTAGGAGTGACCCTCAAACACAGAGTTAATCCCTCAGCACTCTCAAGCAAAAAGACCGGGAAAAATGAGAGCATTTTTTCTTTTTTTTTTTTTCCTGAAAATTTTCCCTGAAATTTTCAGCATAATTGGAAAGACTTGGGACAAAGACTTGGGACAAAAGGTCCCAATTTAAGAGAATCTGTAAAAGCAGCCAAAAATAATTGAGCTGAGTGAGAAAAGGTGAAAAACATACTTCCCTCCTTAAAGGCAAGATGTGAATTTAGTAATTTGTCCAGCAAGAATGTGCCAACTGACATCACCCCTCAAGAACACCTTTGTCTGAGGCTGTGCCCCACTTTTCTCTGAAAACGCAGACCTGCTCTGACCTCACTGCTGACCCACAGCAGCTCAGGGATCTTGTCAGGAAGGTGCCAACCTCCACATCTTTGTAAAGGCAGCAGCTTCTGTCTAAAATTTTCTTCCCCCAGATCTCCAAATGGGTCACTTTCTCACCTCCCGTTCCTCTGTGCTCTCCCCTCAAACCCCTTGAAACCTATGTTTCAAGGCTCTCAGGACCACTTCCAAGATCAGCGATTCACCAAAATTAAACACAGCGCTCAACGCAAGTCATAGTTAAATATTTGTTAGAGCAAATGAGAAAGGTTGGCTAGAGACAAATAAACAGAAAATAAATGTATCCGTCAAGCTCACAGGTCAGGTCTGGGTTTCCAAGACTTTCTGCAGCTAAATTATATAGGCCATAAGTTTTCTCCATCATGAGCTATAGTAGACATGCCAAGAGTGTTAAGAGGAAGGTCAATTGGGTGTCCTGGTCATGTTCCAGAGGCACAAAACTTCGGCATAAGACAAGTCCTTGGAGAACCATCACTGAAGTCTCCCTCTTGTGAATGAAATAATAAAAATAAGATTGGGTATGTTAGTTAGTGCTTAGTATCCCCTCTGGTAAGAATTAAGAATGGGGGCCAGAGCAATAGCACAACAGGTAGGGCATCTGCCTTGCACGCAGCAAGGGACTGGACCTGACTCAGGTCCAATCCTCAGAATCCCATATGGTCCCCAAGCACCACCAGGAGTAATTCCTGAGCGAAGAGCCAGAAGTAACCCCTGAGCATTGCCGGGTATAACCCAAAAAATAAAAAAAAAGAATTAAGTATGAATTACTTGCCTAAGACAATAGTACTCTTGAGTCTTTTGCAACTGAATGATTCAACGTTTCTAAGAGTTCTCAAGTTAATATAACTAATAGATGAAGGTTGGAGAGGACCATGTCATGTCATAGAGACCAAAAGGATAATCAAAATACTATTATTCACTTATCAATATCATGAAGGATTAAGTGCCCCAAACTAAACTCTCTCCAAAAAAGTTATTTCCCAAAGGTATTTTCCAGCAAGATTCTAGAAAGAATATAAAATCTGAAATAGCTAATATATAAAATGCACTATTTTTGAGCTGGATAACTCTAAGCATGAACATCTGGAAAAAAAAACTATCTCTGAAGTCCAGGTTAGAATTCTTTAGAATGAACTTTAATATCTTGATACTAACACATACCACCAGTGGTTCACACTTGGATGTGACTTCACACCAGCATAGAGTTGAAGTGGTGTCAACTGTGTACCAACTGGAATGCCCAGCAGTTGGTAGTATTAAATATATAAATCTCAACCTCCTTCCCACCAAGACATCCAAGCAGCAACACCAAATGTCCCCATCTCTAAGAACCATGCACACACCACCACACACACACACACACACACACACACACACACACACATCCTTGTCTTCTCTCTTTGGTAGCTGACTTTCTTCACCATTTTTCTGAGGTGAGTTCAAATTTCATAAACATCCCATAATCAAAGAATGTGGCACTACAAAGTATTTATTCACTGTATCACTGTCTTCCCATTCATCATCGATTTGCTCGAGGGGCACTAGTAACATCTCCATATGTCCTGTCTCATCCTAGTAGAGTCCAAGGGCATCTGCTTGCTCCAGGAACATAAAGAGCCGCAAACATTCGATCAGGTCATGGGAATGAGGTCTATAATTGTTACTGGTATTTGGCATATCAAATACAACACGGATAGCTTGCCAGGCTCTGCCGTGCGGGTGGCACACTCTTGTAGTCACCTCTGATCTTTAGTAGTACAATATCTTGAGTCTAGCTAAGTGCTTTTTAAGTGCCCAGTTGTAGCAATTCCCGTGTCAATGCTGCAGAGAAATAGGGGCTAGTTTTCCCTTCAAATGTATACATACACATGTAACACCTGAATGCCTAAAGCCAATGACAATCAAGTAAATCTTCATAAACAAATTCACTGTGTACCTAAAACAGAAGATAACAAAACTCTAAATTTTGGCTCATGGTTCCACATTGGCTCAAAGTCACAAAAAGGAACAAATTCATATGCATGCCAGCAGAGTTTAAACCTACACAAATTCAGTTATGATTCAGTAACTGGACTCAATAACATCTCTCTTCTATATGAAATTGGGTGTGCCGTGATCACTCAGGTTAAAATAATCAAAAAAAAAAAAAAATCAAACAGTCACAAAAACAATGTCAAACCATAAAAGATTGACGTTGGCAGCACTCAATCTCCTTCCAAGGTCTGAGAAGCTCTGCAGTGTCCAACAAAAAAAAATGTGTATATTTGTGAATGCTCAGTAACGTGTGTATGTATATACACACACACACACACACACACACACACACAAATATATTTTTTCCAATTAATATGAAGTTGCTCGGGGCCAGAGCGATAGCACAGCGGGTAGGGTGTTTGCCTTGCACCGCGGCCGGCCTATGCCTGCCCGGGTTCGATCCCGGAGCAAGTCTCCCGAGCACTGCCAGGAGTAATTCCTGAGTGCAGAGCCAGGAGAAACCCCTGAGCATCGCCGGGTGTGACCCAAAAAGCAAAAAATAAAAAATATGAAGTTGCTGAAAGTTATGTTGAAAGAAAATTACTTAAGTACTAAAGTGATTATGAAACAAAGTAATGGGGAAACTCTGGACAGTTATTTCATGCTACACAACTGTTTAGTATTTACTATATATAAATTCTGTCAATTCTGTCTCTATAATGAAAATATTAAACGGAAAGAATGATAGTACCAAGAAAATGCATAGGAGAACCAGAGTGATAGCACAGCGGGTAGAGCATTTCCCTTGCATGCGGCTGACCCAGGTTTGCTCTTAGCATCCCATATGGCCCCCCCAAACACCATCAGGAGTAATTCCTGAGTGCAGAGCCAGGAGTAACCCCTAAGCATCACCAGGTGGATCAAAAAGCGGCTCCCCAGCATTATTCACAATAGCCAGAATCTGGAAACAACCAGAGTGCCTGAGAATCGATGACTGGATAAAGAAGCTTTGGTACATCTACACAATGGAATACTATGCAGCTGTTAGGAAAAATGAAGTTATAAAATTGCCTATAAATGGATGGACATGGAGAAGATCATGTTGAGTGAAATTAGCCAGAAGGAGACAGATACAGAATGACTGCATTTATTTGCATGACATAAATATATATGTACATATTATGATACCAATATCCAAGGTCAAGTGAACGTGTATCAGGAGGTCTTGTCAAAGGTGCAAATTATCACAAGCGTGTGGGAGTCAGAGGCTAGGTAAGACAGAAAATGGAACAATGTGCTAACAATTGTCGAGGATACTAATGCCAACCTAGAACTGAGCATTAAATAGAGGCAAAAAGATACACATGACAACCCTTTAATGTATGTTCTGTAATCCATAGTCTGGAAGTGAAGGAAAAGAGAAAGAGAGAGAAAGGGAAAGAAATAAAGAACCTGCCATGCATGGAGGCAGGCTGGGGAGGGAGAGGGAACCGGGGACATTGGTGGTGGGAGATGGGCACTGGTTGAGGGATGGGTGCTGGAACACTGTATGACCAAAACCCAAATATGAACTTTTTAATTGTATATCTCTGTAATTGTATATGTCACAGTGGCATAATAAGAATTTTTTAAAAAGCTGCTCCCTAAAAATTGGAAAGGAAAAGAAAATGTATACTAAGTAGTTGTGAAATCAAAGAACTATATGATTAAGTTATTCTAGATCACAATGTTATGTGAAAAGTAAGTCATTTGAACAATTTTCTAACAAGTGCCTATAGGGCTAGAGAGCACAGAGCAGGTTTAAGGCACCTGCCTTGCATTGGCCAACCCAGATTTGATCAGAGGCATTAGAAGTGGTCCCATAGCACTGCCAAGGGTCATTCCTGAGCAAAGAATCAGGAGCAGTGTCTGAGGACTGACAGGTGTGGCCCAGCATCCCCCACACAAGATAAAGTAACTTCACTGCCTTATTTACTACTAAGAACACTGTCTTAGTAAGAACATCCCCAGAAACGATTTTCTGAAAAGAATTTAATACTATAAATGTACACATAAACTTATTTTCTGAAAGCCAGCTGAACAAATAAATGAAATACTATTTTTTTTTTTTTTGGTTTGGGGGCCACACCCTTGTGGTACTCAGGTATTACTCACGATTCTGCACTTAGGAAATCACTCCTGGCACACCATAAGGATGCTGAAGATCAAACCCAGGTCAGCTGTGTGCATGACAAACTTCCCTACCCACTGTACTGTTGCTCCAGCTTCTGAAAATCTTTTAAAAGCTCAAGATTATCTATTCACATAATGCTATTATCTTTTCCAGTATGCTTAGTCTCTTGTCTAAGTATTCTTGAATTTGTGTATATATTAAAATTACCTAAGTCCCACCCCAGTCAATTCATAATTACTACAGATAATTCTAATATATACCATGGCTGAGAAACACTGACTCAGGTTAGGAAAAAAAAAAAAAAATAACAAGCTCACCAAAAAAAAAAAACAACCCCCTGGGCCAGAATGAAAGTACAACAGGCAGGGTTCGTGGCCTAGCATAGGGCTGACTTGGGCTCGATCCCCAGCATCCCATATGCATCCCGCCCCCTTCACTCCTAGTCCACCCCCAGCACTGCCAGGAGTAATCCCTGAGCATCACCAGTTGTGCCCTCCCAGAGAAAACCCCTCCACTCCCCATCTGTATTTACTATTATTGAAGTAAAACAGATAGGTAAGATATAAAGGAAATTTGCTTGGATAGGAAAGTATGTTGATCCAGAGACTCACAGACATGGGGCAGTGCTGCTACTGGCTCTCCCTGTGCCCAGCCACTCATGAGGCACCCAGGAGGGATGGCAATTTCTAGCCCTGGCCCGCCACCCCCAGCAGAGTCTGCAACAAGCCAGACGACCCCCCCCCACTCCGTGAGGGCCTTCATTTTCCTCATCCGGACTTCCCCCCCTCATCAGAACTCCACCCAGCAGACCAGCCTATTACAGCCCGGCTCGCTCGGCCTCTTGCATCCGCACGGTTCAGCAATAAATGCTGGATTTTGAGATGACTACAAGAATATGCTACCTGCATGGCAGAGCCTGGCAAGCTACCCATGTCGTATTTGATATGCCAAATACCAGTAACAATTATAGACCACATTTCCATGACTTGATGGAATGGTTTGAGGCTCTTTATGTTCCTGGAGCAAGCAGGTGCTCTTGGGCTCTACTTGCATTTGACAGGTCATATGGAGATGTTACTGGTGCCTTCTCGAGCAAATCGATGATGAACAGGAAGGCAGTGATACAGTGAACAAGCTCACTGTTCAAGGGCTGGAGCATTATTGCACCTATGGCAGGGCCCACGTTCAATAGCCCTATAAAAAAGCAGATATAAATTCTATTTTGTTGTTTGAGGAGTTCATTGGTGAATTTGGAGAATTTATTTACAGTAAAATACAGTGGAAAGGACCTAATACAGATCCATTTTCTATTTTACTGAAAACCATTTCCTTTTTCTTTCTACATCTGAAGTACGTTTAATGAAAAGAGAATAGAACTTACTCAGAACCTGCCAGGGACATGCTTCAGCATGTCTTTCAAAAAAGCTTTGAAACCTACTGTCAGCATTTTGTGAGCAGGGAAGAACCACCCTGCAGGGAGAATGGCGAGACTGAAACAGAATGAGTTCCAGCATTTCCTCCAATGCTTCTCTGACAGTTCAGGAAATGCTGGATTTTCCACATAACATCTAAAGAGAACACCGCCAATAAATAGAAACTCAGGTCCTACACAAACATTAAGGGCCCAAACCATTATTAGGCCACAGGAGAAATGAGAAGCAGTCTATTGTATTAGCAGTTAGCTAGTACATTGCCAGGCCTGGACACTTTAAGCAGAATCAATCATTCCTTTTTCAGTGGAAAAATAAGGTAAAATTGAAAGATGTGAATAAAGCAGACGTGACCACACAACACAGCAGGTGTGAAACCAAGAGCTCTAGGTGGCATCACAACACTGAAAAGAGTCAGATGTCTTTTAAATTCATTTGAGCAAATAGTTACTAAATAAGACCAGACAACAGTTATAGTCTAAGTCCAGTACATCATATTTATTGAAGTCCAGAACGTATTTATTAGAAACTTGGGGCTGGAGCGTAGCACACCGGTTAGGGTGTTTGCCTTGCACACGGCTGACCAAGGTTTGATCCCCAGCATTCCATATGGTTCCCTGAGTACCGTCAGGGAGTAATTCCTGAGTGTAGAGCATTGCTGGTTGTGGACCCCCAAAAAAAAGACCACTTCATGTCAGAAGTGTTACCTTTTATTTTTATTTATTTATTTATTTTTTTATTTATTTATTTATTCATTTATTTATTTATTTATTTGCTTTTTTGGGGTCACACCCGGCAATGCTCAGGGGTTACTCCTGGCTCTACACTCAGGAATTACTCCTGGCGGTGCTTGGGGGACCATATGGGATGCTGGGGATCGAACTCGGGCCGGCATGGGCCAGCCACGTGCAAGGCAAGCGCCCTACCGCTGGGCTATCGCTCCGGCCCTTATTTTTATTTTTGTCCTTCCACATCCGCGCATTCACAATACAGACCAAGCAAGGGGCCTAGGCTGGGGTGGGTTGACTAGGCCTTCTCTTTCTACATGTTTGGTGTAAAGAAACAGCCAGAGGTGGTCAGTTACTGTTACCTTTTAGAGAATATTACTATATTTAATATCCAGATTCGAATCAGACAAAGTTCAAAATCTGCTGAGGGAGGGACAGGAGGTTATATAAAACAATTATTAAAAGTATTTCAAGAAAAGAATGCCTAAATGAAAGGAAATAAGAATCTTTAGTGAAGGAATGTGAATGATTGTCTATGGACCCAAAAGAACAGATCAATTCTGACTCACAGGACTGAGCCAAGGACACATCAGGAAGAAGAAACAGCACATGACACGGTGCCAAGCGCTTAAAGGGAATTACGTGGAAAGAAAGGCAGAAATCTGGTGGATAAAGAAAGTATCATATGATTTCACTCATATGGAAGATTTAAAAAAAGGAAAATGAGAAAAAAGAACTGACTATAAACAAAATAGAAGTTACCAGAAGAGTAGGCAAAAGTGCAGGCAAGTTCTGTTAAAAGGGTTAACGGCTGAAAGAATGGAAACGAGACTGACAAGTATAAATGCAGTGAGTACAATTGTTCATTTATAATGGGGTCTACCGATTTCAGTATGCTGTTTGCTTTGTTTTTAAGTATGTGGAAAAGCTTTGCATGTTTATTTCTGGTAACACACACACACACACACACACACACACGGGTGGGGGGGGGTCGGGAAGGAGGGAGGACAGACAATAGGGAAACAGACCATGGTAAAATCCGAAATCCTTTCCACTATGTAATGAAAGACTGAGCAGTGCGTGACAAGGTCTTTCAGGAGAGGTTTGCATAGACATTTTTAGGGCAGTGTGTAAAATGAACGTGGTTAGTGAGACTGGAGGCTGCTACTGAAACCGTTTAGCATCAAGTGAAGAAAGTCAAAATAAGAAAAGAAAACGGTGCTGGAGAGATAGTACAGGGGTGAAAGTGAGGGTCCCATGTTCTACCCTGCCGCTCAATATGGCTCCACAAGCCCCACCAGCAGTGATCTCTGAGCAAAGTCAAGAGAAAGCTCTGAGCACAAGAGGGTGTGGCTCAACCCCCTTCTTAAAACCGTTAGAGAAGAGGCAGAGGTGAAAAGGATGAGAAAAACATTTAGGATGGGACAACTGAAACAAGTAGACTGGGCAGAAGTAAAATGCCAGGAGGAAGTTGACCTTCAATATCTAGGATAAAAAATAAAATTTATTATATTTTAATAATTATGTACTCAATACCTAATAACTATCTGTCAAGGTGATAAGCACAGTAAAAGGGAACAAAATCAAAATTGTTCCTAATCTTGGGGCTGGAGCAATAGCCCAGTGGGTAGGGCGATTGCCTTGCACGCAGCCGGCCCATGCTGGCCTGGGTTGGATCCTCGGCATCCCATATGGTCCCCTGAGCACCGCCAGGAGTAATTCCTGAGTGCAGAGCCAGGAGAAACCCCTGAGCATTGCCGGGTGTGACCCAAAAAAAAAAAAAAAAAAACAGTCCCTAATCTGTAGTCTAGAAAATCTTCCAGTGAGAGAGCAGATAAATCAAGAGACATTTCAACTGAGTACAAAGAGGACTTGAAATCACCAGATGTAGGGAAACGCAGTTAGGGCACCAAGTCAAAGGCGGAAGGTACTAGAAGGTTCCTGACATGGTGAAAATGTCTCTGCTCCCGTAAACAAGCAGTTTTCCAGAAAGGAGAGGATTCCTAACAGAATTCTCAAAAAATGCTGGGACCCAAGAAAGGAGAGTGCAAGAACTGCAGACAGGAGAGTGTGACAAGAGAACAGAAAGGCGCGGATGAAGAGAGGCAGATGTACAGACGGAAGCACCAATCACAGCAGTCACACCGTTCTGGAAAGACAAACGAGCTGTCACTCTATCCATCTCAAAACAAGGACAGGGTGCTGGGCGGACCGACCCCAAGCGTGAGCAACTATTATATCCACGGTGGTATATAAAATGTTTAAAAAAAAAAAAATAAAAGTCAAAGAAAAAAAAAAAAAAAAAACTCTATGATACAGCTTTTTTTTCAACAAAGCAGCAATTCTGAAATTGGCAATCCCTCCGAAAATATGATGATGCAATTCTCTCTTCACCTCCACCTCATTCATAAAATTTCCAAGTTCAATGCCCCCATGCAAAGCCCTTTGAGCTATCTTCAAAAATGTGTTTCAAGTGCACAAGTAATTTCATTTCTCCAGAGAGCCTGTATTTAAAAAACAGTCAGCCAAGATTCCAATTCCAGCTTTCTCCTGAATTGTTTATGTGATTGTGGCCAGAGAGACAGGCCATATGTGCCTGAATTTCACTTATGAAATGAGAACAACACTAAGACGTTGGATGAGGAAATGATTTAACAAACAGACTGCTCATGAAAGAATCTGACCCCAGTATTACTAGAGTTTGGTATTAACATGCAATACTTGTAAATATTTTTCAGCATCTAAACTAGTTTATTTGCTTATTTGAAAGAAATGCTTGGGGCTGGGCGATAGCCCAGCAGGTAGGGCGTTTGCCTTGCACGCGGCTGGCCCATGCTGGCCCGGGTTGGATCCCCAGCATCCCATATGGTCCCCAGAGCACCGCCAGGAGTAATTCCTGAGTGCAGAGCCAGGAGAAACCCCTGAGCATCGCCAGGTGTGACCCAAAAAGCAAAAAAAAAAAAAAAAAAAAAAGAAAAAGAAAAGAAAAAGAAATGCTTGAACTTAACCAAGACTTCCCTCAAAAAAAAAAAAAGCACTAATCTAAGTTTATTTAGTTGCTTTATTTTGTATTTCTGGATGCTCTATTACATTAAAGAGCTTATAAGAAGGCTATTTATTTCTACTAGACTAAGCAATCTGACAAAATATAAAAAGGACACACATATAGAACAGGACATATACAAAAATAAAATTTTGATAAATAATATACACTTGTGAGCTATCAATGAGAAAAATACTTAATTTGTTTTATTACTGCTGTCATCATACATTAATTTTCATTTCACTTTAACATTTTAACTTTCACTTAATTTCTATAGAACTAGATAGAAAAGAAGTTCAAACAATAAATTTTATGTTATCAACAAATATTTTAGTAAGAAAAATGTTAACGCTGGGATGAATCGTAACACTTTCACCAAGTTACAGTAGTAAATCTCTTATAAATATGAATTTAACTCCAGTCGCACAATCCCACTGTTTTTAACATTTTTTTACTGAGATTCTATGACTTCCAATACTATTAATCACAATCCCAACACCACACCTATCACCAGTGTACCCATCTCCCCACAATCCTATTTTAAATATTATTCTTCCCAATTAAAAAGTAAGGAAATAGGATTTAAAAAATGTTTGAAAGTATCTTTGCTAGGAAGTAATAAAAAAATCTGTATATCAAGACCATAATCATTAACATTACATGTACTGTAGTCACATTAACTATAACAATAAAAAATAAATTTTAAAAAATCAGTCAAGACAGTGTGTTGCTAAAAGACATTATTCTCTATCAAGTAAAAAACTGAACATCTAATGATGCTGATCCAATAATCAATCACCCATTAAGAAGTATTCAAGAGCATTAAATGGGTACGTAAATCACCATCTTCTCTGTTTAAACCAAAGCCAAAAGCTTAGAGGGTAATCTACTACAGAAAAGATACACTGCTTTTTTTTCCTACACTAAAAAGCCGAATACAAGTTTCATTGTAAAACCCATTTAAATTCCCAATTTAAATAGAAGCAATCCCCTCTAAAAACAAAGTCCATATGCAAGAATCACAACTTCCAGATGCTAAGGTTTTTCTGTAACCATGGTACGAATTAACCACAGAACAGCTTTAAAGGTACTTCATCAATATTTGACAGTTCTATAGTGTTAGAACGACAGAAATGGTTTTTTATAAAAAGTCATTTAAGCAATCAGTCACTGACAATCTGCCCCAGTGAGCAGCCTGTAAACTAATCAACCATGGAGCATCCCAGCATCAGCCAATCAGGAGTGACCTCACTCAAGCTGATGCCTCTTCTGGTGACTCAAACAGCAAGTCTCAGCCAACAAACCAGTTTCTATGCTAATGTCATCCTGCCACTACATTTCCAAGTTCAAGCCCTGAACTGAATGCGACCCTAGAAAGTGGGGTGGGGAAGTAGGCAAGACTATTTTAGGTCAGTTCTCTAAGGAATGGAGAAAAAAAAAACCCTGTGCATGACCAGCAAAGCTCTCCCTGTCATTCAGCAGACAATAAAGTCAGGACTGTGCTTGTTGTCCTCACGAATGGCAGCCACAGCTGCTCAGGCCTTAGTAGATGTTGAACAGGGCGCTTCCCACGCATTAATTTCAACATCCTTCCCAGCCTAGGTCTGCATCCTTCACATTAACACTGTATATGAATTTTGAAACCAATATTGATAAAATAATTTAGAAAAAATATGTGCATTTATATTAAAAAAATGATGCCCCTGGACTGGAGAGCTAGTACAGTGTTAAGGCACTGGCCTTGCACACAGCTGACCCAGATTCCTTCTTTGGGAGACAGAGAGAGAGAGAGAGAGAGAGAGAGAGAGAGAGAGAGAGAGAGAGAGAGAGAGAGAGAGAGGAACAGAAAAAGATGCACCAAATACATTGACATTGAATAAATTTTTTTCTAAAATGTACTGAATATTATTAACCTGAAAAACAATGAAATATAGGTAGACTGTAAAGGAAATCTTTAAGATGTAAATGACTTTGGCACTGCAGTGATAGTATAGCATGAAGGCACTTGCCAAAGCACCACCGGTGTGGCCCCTACCAAAATTTTAATTATTTTATCTGTGCCTCTACCTCACAAGAACACAAAAATAAATTGCATATTGATTAAACAAATATATAGTACTTTAGAAATACAGATTATTACTGTGTTATATTAAAAGAGGAAAATAATTTTTTTTCCAGTTTTTAGCCACACCTAGTGGTGCAAAGGAATCACATCTAACAGTACTCAGGGGCTACTCCTAGTAAGGTGCTTGGGACACTCTTAGAGGTGCTGGGGACAACTCAGTGCCAGAGTATCTGAGCATCCTGCATATAAAGCTTATACACTAGCCCTCTAAACTAGAACTGGCCTCAGGGAAAAAAAATTCCTGATTTGTTTTGGCGGGGAGGGGGAACCACACCCAGTTGTGCTCAGGGATCATTCCTGGTGGGCTTGAGGGACCATATGGGGTGCTGGTGATCAAACCCAGGTTGAACAGGCTACAAGGCAAGTACCCTGTACTATCTCTCCAACCCCAATCATGGAAAAAATTTTAAACCTGGGGCTGGAGCAATAGTCCAATGGGTAGGACATTTGCTTTGCATTCAGTCAGACCCGGTTTCAATTCCTGGAATTCCATAAGGTCCTTTGCACACCTCCAGGAGTAATTCCTGAGTGCAGAGCAAGGGAGTAACCCCTGAGTATCGCTGGGTGTAACTGAAAAAAGAAAAAAAAATATTAAACCAGATACATAAATATATCAATAAAACTTTATACAATTGTGTCTAATTTTCATAAAAGCCTACAAAAATGTTTAATGTTAAAAATAATACAAAAAATCTGCATAAATATAAAACTATAAAGAACACTGGTCTAACTATTTAAAAATATTACAAAATCAATACAAATTTCAAAAACTCTCCAAGAGAAAACAGATGATACATACAAAAAGACAATACATGAAAAGCGAACAAGACTTGCATGCAGCCAAATCCTGTTCAACCCCAGTACCATATAGTCCCCTGAGTAACATCAGCAGTAATCACTGCACACAGAGACAGGTGTAAGCATTGCCTGAGCATTGCCACATACAGTCCCCAAACAAAACAAAACAAACATGAGCTGGAGAGAGCACATAGAATAGAGAATTTGCTTTGCACATGGCTGACCCATTCAGTTTTGAAATGCTACAAATGCAGAGCCAAGCCCTGAGTACAAATCAGATCAGATGTGGCCCAAAATACAAAAACAAAAAACACCTCAAAAAAGGTAGAAGACGAAAAAAGGGTGGCATTTATCTACAATCAAGAAAATAGGAACTATATAACCACTTACTGTTTTTCCTTTTTGGCACTGTGGTTCACAATACTGTTAGGGGATTCATACATAAAGTGCTCCGGCACCACACTCACTACCATTGTGTCCACTTCCCTGCACCATGTTCCTACTGTGTCCGTCCCACCACTCCTCACCCATCCTTTCTCCCTCCCATTACACTGCTGTATAAGCTTCCAACTGAAGACCAGTTCTCAATTTCTGTTGCCTTTGGACATTTATTACTCTTCTACTATGTTTCATAATAACCAGCCTGTGAGAGGTCATTCTGTATCTGTCCATCTCCTTACTGAATTCACTCTGCATGATAGTGTCCAGACCCATCCAAACAGAAGAGAGGAGCATGGTTTCATCTTTTTTTAGAGTTGAGTAGTAGTCCATTATGTATGTATGCATGTGTGCATGTGTGCGTGTGTGGTACAGTTTCTGTATCCATTCATCTCTTCTTGGACATGGGTTGTTTCCAGATCTGTCTATTGTGACTTGTGCTGCAATGACTATAGGAGTGCAAACGTCCTGCCCCTGGGGTAGATGCCAAGGAGCAGAACTGCTGGTTCCTATGCAAGCTGGTTTCTTAATATTTTTCAGTTGTCCAAATTGTTTCCCAAAAACGCTGAGCCAGTTGACATTCCCACCAACAGTGAATGAGGGTCCCTTTTTCTTCACATCCAAGCCAACACTGGTTGTTTGCACTCTTTGTGGTGCATTCCAGTCTCTCATTTTATCTCATTGTTGATTTGTTTCCCTGATAATAAGGGGTACAGAGAGCATTTTTCGTATTGTTGTTTGCCAACTATGTAGATAACATCTTTTGAGAGCAATTTTGATATATGTAAGTGCTGAAAATGTATACACCATAACTTCAGTCCCTGTCTCTATGAATCTTGGATAAAACATACTAAAGGATAGACGTACTAGACTGATTACTGCATAAGGCATAATAGCAAAATAGGCAAAAGTTATCACTGCAACTTATTTATATTATGGAATACTAGGCAGTAATTAGACTGATAGCAAAATGTTGAGCATATCAACAAAAGTAGTGGCCCCAAGCTTATATTTAGTGGAAAAAAAAAGCAAAAGGATACTTACTGTACACATATATATACACTACAATTATATAAATAAAATATATACTGCAATTTATATGTGCGCATATAAGTATATACTGCAATTATAAATATATGTAATTAAATATACTGCAATTTATATATGTATATACTGCAATTTTTTAAGTAGAAAAAATAAACAGCAATCTTCAGGACAAAAACACAAAAGAAATTGAGTATGAGACTTCTTTCATTTTTTTTCCACTTTTATTTCTGAAAGCAAATAGAACAATGGTCCCCCTGAGCAACATAAGAAGTGATCACTAATCACAAAGCCAGAGAGAGAGAGAGAGAGAGAGAGAGAGAGAGAGAGAGAGAGAAAGGGAAATGAATGAAAATTTGAACTACAGTGAACTAGTTTGATACAACTGCCAATTTGAGAATTCAGTTGATCTCAGACTTCACAGAACAATCTACTAGCCTCATCAATATCAATAAACTATCTCCATTAAGACACTGTTATCCTTCTTTCCTATCAAATGGAAGAAACCACAGGACTAGAGAAAAATAAAACTCACTCTTTTCCTGAGGAACATATTAAAAAAAATAAGTATTCAATTGTTATACATCAGATTTCTGGTCTAAGGAGTGTTTTAAGACACTGAGTTAATGGAGCCCCCAAAAAAATACTCCCCAGTAGAACTTTCAGGCCAGCAAAAACAAAGGAGGGACAGTACAAAACTATCCATAAAGAAGAAACACTATCTTTTCCACATAAAGTTTCCCAAGGAACCACAGACAATAGTCTCTGGTTTATTTGTATGCTGACAATATCCTAGTCATGTTAAGATTTTCTGGACAATAAAAAGATAAAAAACTACTGTCTGAAATTCAGTCTTCCTCAAGTCAATTTTCCTTCTCAACAGAACAAAAGGAATCAATGTATAGTAGAAAATAGTGAAGATCAGTGATAAGTACCTTGTTCTGATTTGACTTTCAAATATTTTTGCTTGCTTATTTTAGGCATCACTCAAAGAAAACACTGTTTTATTTTTAAAGACAACACTGTTTAAAAATAAGAGGCTGAAAATTTCTCTAAATTTCTTTAGAGAAATCTTCAAAGAAAAAAAGTGATTTTATTCCAAAATATGCTTTAGTACTTCTCACTACAGAAATGTGCACTTTTGGCATCAATTTGCAGGAAACACATGAAAACAAATACAATTTGATTTACTTAGAAAGTTGTGAAACTGGAATACACCACGCCTGTCCACTTACTCAGCCCTCACCAGCATAATTTCATCTGCCATCATTTGACAGGATTATTGTGCTTCCGAAGCACTTCTAATAATAATAGTAGTTTGAAAGTTTGGGCCGGAGCGATAGCCCAGCGGGTAGGGCGTTTGCCTTGCACGTGGCCGGCCTGTGCCGGCCCGGGTTCGATCCCCGGCGTCCCATATGGTCCCCCGAGGCACTGCCAGGAGTAATTCCTGAGTACAGAGCCAGGAGTAACCCCTGAGCATTGCGGGGTGTGACACCAAAAGCTAAAAAAAAATTTTTTCCCTTTGGGGGAAAGAGAGAAACCATGGAAGCAAATAACAGAGCCCAGAACCCAGGGTCTGCCACAAGCGCCTCTGAGGCCCTCCGTCCAACTACCAGCCCATCTCCAGCTCTCCTCCTCTGGGAGCAGCCATGCTGGCCTTTTTTTTTAATATTTTATTATACCACCATTAGATATACAACTATAAGATGTTCATGTTTGAATTTTGGTTCTACAGTGTTCCAGCACTCATCCCTCCACCCCTGCCCATCTCCCATCACCAATGTTCCCACTTTCCCCCTTTCCCCAGCCTGCCTCCATGGCAGGTTCTTTATCTCCTTTCTCTTTCTCTCTCCCTCCTTCCTCATTTCCCTTTCTTACACACTGTAGATTGTAATATATTCTAGAACATGATTGGTTCCACTAGTTTGATGTACTGGGTCCAGACCACAAAAACAGCGGCTATTATGGTGAGGAGTCCATTCCGGCTGCTTCAGAAGCCCTACAAAGGTGATGGGGCCACTCCCAAAACCCATCTTGCCTCCTGGGAGCCTCATGGTCAGCTGATTGGAAAAGCCGGACGGCAGCTCTCCCCCCATGCTTCTGAGTCTCTCATCTTTCTCTCTATCTCTATTTCTGTCTCTGTATTCTCTCCCTTCTCCTACACCTTGTGACTTGCCTTAAGGTTTATGATGCAATTATCTATGTGTATATTCAGTAGTGAGTTCTAGTGTGACATTATAGTTCCTCATTCCCCATCACCCCCCCCCCAGTTTGTTACAACTACAATGATGATTGTGGTGTACAGATGTGAAAGATCCTGGGAAAGACCTGGTCCTAGCCTACTTTGTTATCTAAGCCTCTTGTATGGCTACACACTGTCACAGCTGTGCGTCCTAGTCTGCCCCTTGTCCGGTTCATCTGGCTGTGGAGGCTGCGAACCCATAGCCACACCCACCGGCATGGGAGAGGGAGGAGCCCAAATCCCTGCTCCAATTCAGGCCAGTCTGGCTTCTCCCCACATGACTGCTTTACCCTAGGATCTACGTTGGTCTCGGCCGGGGACTAGCCGATTCCTCTGAGACTCCATGGGCGGCTCCATGTGGGCCAGTCAGCGAAGCTGTGCATCTGGTCCAGTTCATCTCTATTGTTACTGTTTCTGGCCTATCGAATACACCATGGGTAGCTCTGCCACGGCTCTGGGTTCATCCCCAGGGCCCAGTCTTTTCCTATGTCAGACTATCCACCATTCCAGGGCCCACAGGGCAGACCCCTGGGGGGGTGTAGACAAGCCTATCTCTTGTCTGCCACCACCAGCCAATGCAGCAGGGCATTGCAGCCACACCTGCAACACCTCAAAGGCAGGTGGCCCTATGCTGGCCTTCTTAAGTGTCTAAAATTGACCAAGTCCTGCATGCTCTAACACTGCAATCATGGATATTCAGCTCATCATCCAGTGTTTTAAGAGTCAAGAAATAGTCTAATGACTGATCTCATTATGTTTTTATGGCAAAGGGAATTTTCATTTAATAATTATTGGGGAATGATTAATTAAGCCCTTATTTGCAATGTAGAGTCAGAGATTTGTTTTCATAACTCAGAAGCTCTAGGGTAATATTTTGAGAAGAGGAAAAAAAGCCTGTTTGGAATCATAAGCACATCTAAATTGGTGCTGTAAGTGAAGGGGGAATGATGGTGAGAAAAAATAGGAAGAGGGAGTGAGAGGCATGAGGTTGTCGTCACAAACCAGCAACTGATGAAATTAAGTGCTAATAAGAGACAAAAATAAAAGGCAGAAATGAAAGAAAATATATGACAGGGAAGAAATTATTCTAG